>SNVD02001784.1:0-15109 GCA_013180625.2 Boswellia sacra | reverse complement strand
ATTGTATATCAATACAATTAAATCCAAGAAGATGGTTGACTAGCAGAGGTGAAAATGAAGAGTTTTACTCCATTTTGGTGCAAGTTGCTCCAAAACTCCTACAAACATCAAAACCACACAAAAACATAAAAATACCAAGGATTATAGCAAAGAAACATAGATGAATTAATATGAAAATGATACATAAATAGACACCCATCAAATTCTCCCACACTTAAACTTTGCTAGTCCTCGAGCAACTACGACGATACGAAACAAAACTAAACCGAAACAGAATCAAAGAAAAATTAAAATACACAAATGCTTCAACTTGCAAATAGGCCTCAAAGATTGTACTTAATTATAACCCAAGGAAAACTTCAAAATAATTCACTTGATCAAGAATTTTATCTCAAAGATTAGTTTCGCTTCACTTCAATTCCTCAAGTGTGTGTGTGTAGAGTCATTCTCACCTAATCACTTGTAACCCAGATGAGTTTATGCATAAAAATGAATCATATTTAATATTGAAGGTGTGTGTATAAATGAACTCCATAGGCCTGCTTTTCAAGTCACTCTCCACTAATATAGATATGCACAACACCAAGGATCAAGTAGGACTTTATTAAGCTTGTAACGTTTGGCTTGGGTGAAGGTATGATGAAGGATATTAATTTGGCTCAAATCACCCACAAACATATAAATCATTCAAGATTATGTAGAGCTCAATCCTACAACACAACTTTATTTCAATTCACCATGTTACTCCCCCAAACTTATTTAGAACACTCAATCTTCTTTTTTTCTTTTTTTTTTTGTATAAAATAAAAGAAACTACACGCCCACACTCTGTTGTTTCATTCTTTTTAAGAACACCCAAGGGTATAGATCTCTTTTTTCTCTTTTTTTTCTTTTTTCTTTTTTTTTCTTTAACTGCAATTCCCCTCCCTCACACTTAAACAACACATTGTCCTCAATGTTTAAGTACGTGGAAGATAAGTATAGATTATTTTTTTCTCTTTTTTTTTGTTTTTTACAAACATAATAAAACTCACTTGCATTGCTCATGGCACAATCCAACCTCCTCTAACTTTCCAAAACCAGAACATAATTCAAAATATCATCGTTAATGATCTACATGCTCATAGGTAAGCGACAAACTGTTTGGAAAAAAATTCATTTGAGGTTAGGAAATATTTTTAGTGAGTCTTACAAAGGCTCAAAGGGGTAACTAGGGATCAATTTCAATCAAGGTTGGCTATTAAGGCTCAAACGGTCCAAAGATGGCCTAAATCATTTCCCCAATATTGTACAGTCTAGGATTTCGCCTCGAGTGACCATCAAACAGGTTCTAGAATTCATTGAAATCTGAAGAAACACTTAAATTGCATAAACCTTCTCTAAGTAAACAAATAACTCAGTGATAATGGCTCGTGCTCAATGTTGTGCAAGGAATCAAAGGTAAAGCAAAAACTAATATATATTTCAAGCACACAGATCCATGCATCATTTATCATTTTTCAAGAGTTATTCTTAATTCAATCATTGCCTTATCATTGACCCACAAAATGCAACAAAAGAGGTACGTGGCGTTGTTACACCTGAGTCAAGATTGTATATTTCAACAATCCTTAGGACCAGTAGCCCGCAGACTTAAGGTTTCCAGCCTATATACCTTTATTATGAAAGAACAAAACAAGAAACAAGACACTTCAAACAACATGAAATAAACAAACTACAGATTTATTGAGAGAGAATGCGTTTCAAAAGTTAAGAAAACCCCATATTCTGCCATTCTCAGGTTTTTCCACAATGTTTTTTTTTTTCGAATCGAAACTGATAAAGACAAAACACACAACAACTCGAAATTACATAAAACTAAACTTACTCAGAAAATAATAAAGTCCAACAAATCAGCAAACACAAACAAGTCAGTTAGAATGGGTCTAAAAAGTTGAGAAGTTAGCCTCCTTATTCAGCCATTATGAATTAAAGAGATCCAAAATGCGTTTCAAGAGAACTTGAACTTTTTAAACCACCACTCTAAAAGCCAAGATTAGAAAATATTACCTCGGGTGAAAGAAACAACCTGAAAAAAAAAAACTCAAAAGAAATGACATGAAAAATCTCAAATAAACACACTAAAAAGAAAGCAAACAAAAATGAAGCAAACCAATAGATAGAGTTACAGATGGAGTGTTAAATCCAGTCTACGCCTTTTATTGCCTTCTCCAAACCAATCTATCCGAGCCGTTGTTGGATCAAGCGAATAGACGAATTCTTGGAGTTTATCAATTAACTCCCCTGCTGTTGAAGCTGTAACCAAGATTTGCCTCGCCGACGGTGAGATGAAGTTTTTTTCTACAGCTTGATCAAGAAAGGATAATAAACCATCAAAAAAAATTATTGACATTTAACAAACCAATGGGTTTCTGATGGATGTTTAGCTGTGCCCAAGAGGTGATTTGAAATATCTCCTCTAATGTGCCATAAACACCGGGTAAAGCTATAAATGCATCAGATTTTAATGACCATATGTGCAATACGCTCATGCATACTAGAAACCTGTAACTCTTCCCCCATGGTGTTGCCTACGATATCTCGTACAGCTAATGGTTTAGGGATAATGCCGAGAACTTTGCTCCCTCCTAGGGATGCAGCTGTCGACACACACCCAATTAAACCAAGACTACCCCCTCCATAAATCAAATTAATACCCCTCGCAGCTAATGTCCTACCAAGATCAAGAGCTGCTGTTGTAAACTCTCCATCTTTACCAAATTGCGATCCACAAAATACGCATATATTTTGGAATTGCCGAATTGGTGTTTTCTCCATTTCTAAAAGTGCTCTAAACTTGTATAAGACAATGATGCACGTTAGATATTATGCGATTCAAGTGCAAGATAGGTTATAAAATGACATTTGAAAATATGCAGAATGGATATATACACACGTAAAACTCTCAAATTTGACACATGGGGACATAATTTCGATGGGGTTTGCTCGATGCCGATTTATCGCCCCAAGATTTGAAAAAATGAGATATGCTTTCGGCGGGGTTTGACAGAACCTACACACTTGTCTCCCATGTGAAGCATGGAAAATGGACATATACTTTTAGCGGGGTTTGACAAGACCGCCGCACTTGTCTCCCACGTGAAGCATGAAAAGTAGAGATATACTTTCGGCGGAGGTTGACAAAACCTCCACACTCATCTCCACGTGTGCTTACGACATGGGGTAGTCATATGGTTTGTCAAAAAGAAAACTTGAAATTAAAACAAACAAAATCAACAAACAACAACAACAAAAAAACAACTTTGATAATCAGATCAAACGAAACAGGAAAGAAATAAAATTCGACAACAAGTACACACATTCAAATATACAAGTAGTTGTGATTGTGGCTCACATCTTCCTCTGGTTTTACGTCCAGTAACGGCTGAAATGCCTTCTATGAGTCGGGGATTTGCTTCCATCCAGTTTTCTTATAAACTGGCAAACAGGGTCGTTTTTAGTCAGATTCCCTAGACTATAACACTGCAATTCATCACGAAATTGTGTCCATAGATTAAGCAATTCACGCTGACCAAGTCCACAAGAATGTGACTCGAGAGTTAACAAAACATTATCCAGCGACTCATTACTCAAACCATTCTAAATAAATGAAAGTTTATCTTCTCTATTCCTGGACGCAAAACCTAATGAACGACAAGTCTGGTTACAATTCCATCTAGCACATTCATAACATACTTGTAACCTTTTCGCTCTTCGCCTCTTGGCGTAGTAGCTTTTTCCTAGACCAGGCATGTATTTTGCGAGATTAATGTCCGGCTCACCGGACAATCTTACCTTGGCTTCGATAAGCCATCGGATCTCTGCAGGCACATTTAGGAGCACCAACGCCCAAAGTCTAGTTATCCGCACTTTATAAATTTTATACACAGCATTTTGAGGAAGTGAAGGGAAATATTTACGAAGGTTTGACATAAAGATATCGGCATCCATTGAAGAGGAAAAAAGGAGAGCTATTACCGATAATGCGATTGAGTTTGTTTTTCTCCAAGATATGCACGTTTCAAACCTTTGAGCAATGACTTCAGCTCCCACTTGAATGTTTCCTCAAGCTGTTGCACAAATGAATTCAAAGTACGGAAAAATCAAATTCAACAAAAGGAAGGAAAAGAAAATAGCAGAAATGAAACTAAAGACACATAAAATAGATAACAACACAATAGCAAGCAAAAGTAAAAAACAAGTAAAAAAATATAAAAACAAATAAGACAGATCGCAAAGAGAGATAAAACCTGATCAATTTGATGGCCTACGAAAGGAATCTCCTCGAGACACAAAAATCGATCATTATTACCTTATTTTATTTTTCCTTTTTTTTATTATTTATTTATTTTTCAAAAACATTGGGTTGCCTCCCAATAAGAGCTTGGTTTAACGTCCTCTGCCCGACGTTGGTTCCATCATGGGAGGGTCCAATCTTTGCTGCGCTTCTCTAGTGGGCTTGGATCCGTTTTCCAACAAGAATTGTTGCATGCATATGGCTGGGCCTTGGATGTTAGCAAACGTCCACCCAATAGCTGTTTTGTGATCTTGAAGCACTCTTTCTCTTCTTGCAGTGGTGCAAGGCCCATTTCTATTATAATTGGCAAAGTATCATTCTCACCCAAGAATCCATGCTTCAAATGATCTGGAAGTGACTTAAGCTTCAAGGTATTGGCTTTCATCATAGAAAGAATAAGTTTCTCATTAGATAAAGGCAATTCAATGTACAAAACATCATACCTGTTTGTGGTTATAGCTATGATCTCATCTAAGCTTGGCACAGCTTCCTCCATTTGTTTGGACACTTGTATAAAAATTCTTGATTCCTTAGAATTTTCTGTCCCTATGTGCTCACTAATAGCTACATCCAATCCATTCTTGCGAGTTAACTCAAAACATTGTTGTGGTAAAGAATCAATAACGTCAACTGCAAAAACAGAATGTAAGTCACTAGGGTACCTCATTGCCTCAAAAATATTGAAACGGATAACCTTGTGATGCTTTCCAAACTAGCAAGTATACTAGTCGCACAAGTAATAAAGTGATAAGTAGATATCGTTCCCACGAGGATTGATTCTAATGAATGGTGTGATTCAAAAGCAAACAACAGAATAAATGGGGGTGTGTTGATGGATTAACTTAAATGAAATATTAATGTAAATGCACAATAACACAACACAAAGTAAAATCGAGTGAAAAATCAATGAGAGACACTTGGTTAAGGGTTCTTTCTCTGCCACAAGATATGAATTTGTGAATTAACATAGAATTGTCATCCAATTACAGCTTTGAAGTTACCAACCGTAGATAACAACAAGCTCTGTTACCCCAATCTTTCCTTACTTTGTTGTTAAATAAAACAAGTTCTTTATTTATTCTCTATCCATTAAACAACCTAGAATAAGCTTTCTGAGTTTAATTCAATGGAAGCATTATGAAAAGAAAGACAGGTTGATCTAAGCAATAATCACACAGGTTCGGATTATTTAACCTAGGTTGTATTTTCCAATTGCAATCTCTGATCACAATTTTGCTACTAATAATTGGAAATTCAAGACAATTACGGATCAAGATTTCTAATCTAGCAATAGACAACAACCAGATTATATTCAGTTGGCCACCCCAAATACAATTAGCAAGCAATCATAAGCATTAGATATGGGAAAATACAAGCAACTTCAATTAGAGAATTGGATAACAATTTCTTACACAATCAACTCACAAAAATCATATCAAGGGCTTTGAAATCACCCTCAACCAATTCAGATTCAGTTACACATGTTTGAGAACGTGGTAAATACAATACAACATGGAGACATTCTAGGAAATGAAAGGGAAGGGAAAAACTTAGCAAATTTGATGTAATTCTCTTTGGATTGTAGTTCTTCCTCTTCCAATCTTCCTTTCTCCTTCAAGAACTCCAAGAGATGAAAGAATTCCAGAGCTTCAGCCTCCACCACGTTCTCCCTCTTCAAGTTATGAAATAAAACCCTAAAATGTGTTTAAATACTCTGCTACAGTAACGTGCTACAGTGTCCCGTATTATACATGCTACAATGATTTGTGGAATTACATTTCTATACTTCTCACACTGTTTTGATTACAACTTTCGGTACACTGAATGGATTTATAAACCGTAAATTTCTCCAGAAAATAGACTTCGGGAGCTTTCCAACGGTATATAATATGTCATCGGGTTCATTGTATATCAATAGAATTAAATCCGAGAATATGGTTGACTAGCAGAGGTGAAAATGAAGGGTTTTACTCCATTTTTGTGCAAGTTGCTCCAAAACTCCTACAAATATCAAAACCACACAAAAACATAAAAATACCAAAGAATATAGCAAAGAAACATGGACGAATTGATATGAAAATGATATATAAATAGACACTTATCAAATTCCCCCACACTTAGACTTGCTAGTCCTCGAGCAACTACGACAATATGAAATAAAACTAAACCGAAACAGAATCAACAAAAAATTAAAACACACAAATACTTCATCTTGCAAATAGGCCGCAAAGATTGTACTTAATTATAACCCAAGGAAAACTTCAAAATAATGCACTTGATCAAGAATTTTATCCGAAAGATTAGTTTCGCTTCATTTCAATTCCTCAAGTGTGTGTGTGTAGAGCCATTCTCACCTGATCACTTGTTACTCGGATGAGTTTATGCATAAAAATGAATCATATTTAACAGTAAAGATGTGTGTATAAACGAACTCCATAGGCCTGCTTTTCAAGTCACTCTCCACTAATGTAGACCAGTACAACACGAAGGATCAAGTAGGACTTTATTAAGCTTGTAACGTTTGGCTTGGGTGAAGGTATGATAAAGGATAATAATTAGGCTTAAATCACCCACAAACACATAAAATCATTCAAGATTATGTAGAGCTCAACACCATGACATAAAAAATTCATTCTTATTCACCAAATGACTCCCCCAAACTTATTCAGAACACTCGAACTCTCTTTTTATTATTATTTTTTTATAACACAAAAGAAACTACACCCCCACACTTTGTTGTTTTATTCTTTTTAAGAACACTCAAGGTATAAATATCTTTTTCTTCTCTTTCTCTTCTTCTTTTTTTTTCTTTTTCTCTTTTTTTTTCATTTTTTTTTATTACACTTCCCCTCCCCCACACTTAAACAACACATTGTCCTCAATGTATAAGTACGTGGACGATAAGTACAGATTGGCTTTTTTTTTTCTTTTTTTTCTTTTTTTTTTTTTACAAACATAATAGAACTCACTTGCATTGCTCATAACACATCCAAACCTCCTCTAACTTCCCAAAACCAGAACATAGCTCAGAATTTAATTGTGAATGATCTACATGCTCATAGGTACGGGATAAACTGTTTGGAACAAATTCATTTGAGGTTAGGAAATCTTTTAGTGAGTTAACAAAGAAAAAGGCTTACAAAGGCTCAAAGGGGTAACTAGGGATCAATTTCAGTCAAGGTTGGCTATAAGGCTCAAACCAAAGATGGCCTAAATCATTTCCCCAATGTTGCACAGTCTAGGATTTCGCCTCGAGTGACCATCAAACAAGTTCTAGAATTCATTGAAATCTGAAGAAACATTTAAATTACATAAACTTTCTCTAAGTGAACAAAAAACTCAGTGATAATAGCTCAGTGCTCAATGTTGCGCAAGGAATCAAAAGCAAAGCGAAAACCAATAAACATTTCAAGCACACAGATCCCTGCATCATTTATCATTTTCCAAGAGTTATTCTTAATTCAATCATTATCTTATCATCGACCCACAAAATGCAAGAAAAGAGGTACGTGGCGTTGGTACACCTGAGTCAAGATTGTATATTTCAACAATCCTTAGGACCAGTAGCCCGCAGACTTAAGGTTTCCAGCCTATATACATTTATTATGAAAGAACAAAACAAGAAACAAGACACTTTAAACAACATGAAATAAACAAACTACAGATTTATTGAGAGAGAATGCGTTTCAAGAGTTAAGAAAACCCCATATTCTGCCATTCTCAGGTTTTTCAACAATTGTTTTTTTTGAATCGAAACTGATAAAGATAAAAACACATAACAACTCTAAATTACGCAAAACTAAACTCACTCATAAAATAACAAAGTTCAACAAGTCAGCAAACAAAACAAGTTAGTTAGAATGGGTCTACAAAGTTTAGAAGTTAGCCTCCTTATTCAGCCATTATGGATTGAAGAGATCCAGAATGCGTTTCAAGAGAACTTGAACTTTTTAAGCCACCACTCTAAAAACTGAGATTAGAAAATATTACTTGGGGCGAAAGAAACAACTTGCAAAATCTCAAAATAAATAACATGAAAAACTTCAAATAAACACAATAAAAAGAAAGCAAACAAAAACGAAGCAAACCAGCAAACAGAGATTACAGATGGAGCGTTAAATCCAGTTTATGCCTCTTATTGCCTTCTCCAAACCAATCTATCTGAGCTATTGTTGGATTAGGCGAATAGACGAATGCTTGTAATTTGTCAATTAACTCCCCTGCAGTTGAAGCTGTAACCAGAATTTGCCTCGCCGACTGTGAGATGAAGTTTTTTCTACTGCTTGATCAAGAAAGGACAATAAACCATCAAAAAAATTATTGACATTTAACAAACCAATGGGTTTCGATGGATGTTTAGCTGTGCCCAAGAGGTGATTTGAAATATCTCCTCTAATGTACCATAACCACCAGGCAAAGCTATAAATGCATCGGACTTAACAACCATATGTGCAATACGCTCATGCATGCTAGAGACCTGTAACTCTTCCCCATTGTGTTGCCTATGATATCTCGCACAGCTAATGGTTTAGGGATAATGCCGAGAACTTTACTTCCTCCCAAGGATGCAGCTGTCGACACACACCCCATTAACCCAAGACTACCCCCTCCATAAAACAAATGAATACCCCTCGCAGCTAATGTCCTACCAAGATCAAGAGCTGCTGTTGTAAACTCTCCATCTTTACCAAATTGCGATCCACAAAATATGCATATATTTTGGAATCGCCGAATTGGTGTTTTCTCCATTTCTACAAGTGCTCTAACCTTGTGTAAGACAATGATACACGTTAGGTAATATGCTGTTCAAGTGCAAGACAGGTTATGGAATGACATATGAAAATATGCAGAATGTATATACACACGTAAAACTCTCAAATTTTGACACATGGGGACATAATTTCAGTGGGGATTGCTCGATGCAGATTTATCGCCCCAAGATTTGAAAAAAATGATATGCTTTCGGCGGGGCTTGACAAAACCTACACACTTATCTCCCACGTGAAACATGAAAAATAAAGATATACTTTCGGCGGAGGTTGACAAAACCTCCACACTTGTCTCCCACGTGAAGCATTAAAAATGGAGATACACTTTCGGCGGAGGTTGACAAAACCTCCACACTTATCTCCCACGTGTACTTATGCCATAGGGTAGTCATATGGTTGTCAAAAAGAAAACTTGAAATTAAAACAAACAAAATCAACAAACAACAATAATACAAAAACAACATTGATAATCAGATCAAACAAAACAAGAAAAAAAAAATTTGACAACAACAACACACATTCAAATATACAAGTAGTTATGATTGTGGCTCACATCTTCCTCTGGTTTTACGTCCAGTAACGGCTGAAACGCCTTCTATGAGTCAAGGATTTGCTTCCCATCCAATTTTCTTATAAACTGGCAAACATGGTCGTTTTTAGTCAGATTCCTTAGACTATAACATTGCAATTCATCACGAAATTGTGTCCATAGATTAAGCAATTCACGCTGAACAAGTCCACAAGAATGTGACTCAAGAGTTAATAAAAAATTATCCAGCGACTCATTACTCAGACCATTCTTAATAAATGACAGTTTATCTTCTCTATTTCTGGACACAAAACCTAATGAACGACAAGTCTGGTGACAATTCCATCTAGCACATTTATAACATACTTGTAACCTTTTCGCTCTTCGCCTCTTGGCGTAGTAGCTCTTTCCTAGACCAGGCATGTATTTGCGAGATTAATGTCCGGCTCACCGGACAATCTCACCTTGGCTTCGATAAGCCATAGGATATCAACAGGCACATTTAGGAGCATCAATGCCCAAAGTCTAGTCATCCGTACTTTATAAATTTTAAACACAGCATTTTGAGGAAGTGAAGGGAAATATTTACGAATGTTCGACAGAAAGATATCAGCATCCATTGAAGAGGAGACAAAGAGAGATATTACCAATAATATGATTGAGTCTGTTCTTCTCCAAGATATGCACTTTTCAAACCTTCGGGCAATGGCTTCAACTCCCGTTTGGATGTTTCCTCAAGCTGTTGCACAAATGAATTCGAAGCACAAAATAATCAAATTAAACAAAAGGAAGGAAAAGAAAAGAGCAGAAACGAAACTAAAGACACATAGAAGAGATAACAACACAATAGCAAACAAAAGTCAAAAACAAGTAAAAGAAATATAAAAACAAATAAGACAGATGGCAAAGAGAGATAAAAACTGATCAATTTGATGGCCTACGAAAGGAATCTCCTCGAGACATAAAAATCGATCATTATTACCTTATTTTATTTTTCTTTTCTTTTTTTATTTATTTTTTTAAAAACATTGGGTTGCCTCCCAATAAGCGCTTGGTTTAACGTCCTTAGCCCGACGTTGGTTCCATCATGGCAGGGTCCAATCTTCGCTGTGCTTCTCTAGTGGGCTGGGATCCTTTTTCCAACAAGAATTGGTGCATTGACTATGGCTGCGGCCTTGGATGTAGGAACGTCCACCCAATAGCTATTTTTGATCTGTAAGTATTCGGACGAGTTTCTCTTCTTGTATTCGTGCAAGGCCCATTTCCATTGTAACTGGCAAAGTATCATTCTCACCCAAGAATCCATGATTCAAATGATCTGGCAGTGACTTAAGCTCCAAGGTATTGGCTTTCGTCATAGAAGGAAGAAGTTTCTCATTAGATAAAGTTAATTGAATGTACGAAACATCATACCTATTTGTGGTTATTTCTATGGTCTCATCTAAGCTTGCCACAGCTCCCTCCATTTCTTTAGACACTTGTATCAAAATTCCTGACTCATTGGAATTTTCTGTCCCTATATGCTCACTAATAGCTACATCCAATCCATTCTTGCGAGTTAACTCAAAATATTGTTGTGGCAAAGAATCAACAACGTCAACTGCAAAAACAAAATGTAAGTCACTAGAGTACCTCATTGCCTCAAAAATATTGAAACATATCACTTTGCCATCAAACTCTATGATGAGAGTGTCATCATAAACATCAATCGTGGTTCTAACAGTTTTTCAGAATGGTCTCCCTAAAAGAATCAGAGTTGGATTAGGAGATGTCTGATCCTCTATTTCAAGGACATAGAAGTTTGCTGGGAAAACCAATTGATTCACCTGCACAAGCACATCTTCCACAACTCTTTTGGGATATGCATTAAAATGATCAGCAAGTTGAATGGTAATACCAGTTTTCGCAAAAGGGTCCAAGATTTAAAGAAGCATAAATAGAATATGGCATGACATTAATAGATGCTCCTAAATCTAACATAGCTCTTTCAAACTTGGTATTACCAATGGTGCATGGAATGGTAAATGTACATGGATCATTGCACTTTGGAGGAATTTTTCTTTATAGTATAGCTAAAACATTTTCCCCCACACTACTTTCTCATTCTTTAATTCTCTGCTGGTCATAGCTCCTTGAGACATTTTGTATAATAAGGGTACTTGCTCCGGAGGCATCCAGAAGTGGTATATTTACCTCGATTTTCTGAGAAGTTTCCAGGATTTCTTGTTCTTGTTCCTCCTTCTTCAATTTTGCCAATCTGCTAGGAAAAGGTGGAGGAGTACATAAGAAGGAATAGCAGTTTTAAGACTTACCTCAGAGGATGATGTCTTGTTCATGGTGGAAGTGGTGTCATCTTCTTCATCAGTTTGTGATTTCTTTGGCAGGACATATAATGCTCTCCATTTTGCCCCAAAAGTTTATCACACAAGGCATTCTCTCTTGGATTGATCATCGTTTGACAAGATAATTCTTCTGAGCCTTGGCCCTCGAATTTGCTCATGCTAGTGGCCAATTGTCCCATTGATTTGCCAGGTTTTGGATACTTGCCCCAGTTTCCTGCTGGAATTGCATTGTGTTAGTGGCAAGTGCATTAACAATATCCTGGAGTGACATACCTGAGTTTTCTGGAGCGGGTTGTGGTGCTGGATGTGGCATTGGTGGTGATTGCATTGAAATGGTTGGGTTGCACTCTAGGTGATAAACCAGTAGATGAGTTGAGATGCATTTGGGACATTGGTTGATGATTCAGTAACCTGAAATTATGGTGATCTTCCCATGCACATGTAAGTGTTAGAGAAGGGAACATACCATTGCCTTGTTTGTCCTGGAAATCCATCCATGGCATTGGCTTGTTCCATATCTCCTTGCAAAGTTGGATACATGTCGATTGGATTCTAATGGTAGATATACCTCACATGCATAAGAGTCTGCATATGTCCTAAGCCATGTTTACCACGAGAGAAGTAACTCAAAAGTATTGTTCAAATGTTCGAGTGCTTTACCTCATTTACTCTCCATGGTAGTTGTGGCTTAAATCCGCCACTGAATTGATGGAAGTTTACTGCCATGTCGTCTAAACACAAACAATCAAAAAAGAAAAAAAAACAAAAATAAGAATTAACAATAAAAACAAAACAACAAATCAATTAGAAAATCAATCCCCGGCAACGGCGCCAAAAACTTGATGCATTCCAAACTAGCAAGTATACTAGTCGCACAAGTAATAAAGTGATAAGTAGATATCGTTACCACGAGGATTGATTATAATTGAATTTGTTATTCAAAAGCAACAACAAAATAAATGAGGGGGTTTTGTTGATGGATTAACTAAATGAAATATTAATGTAAATGCACAATAATACAACACAAAGTAAAATCGAGTGAAAAATCAATGAGAGACACTTGGTTAAGGGTTCTTTCTCTGCCACAAGATATGAATTTGTGAATTAACATAGAATTGTCATCCAATTACAGCATTGAAGTTATCAACCGTAGATAACAACAAGCTCTGTTACCCTAATCTTTCCTTACTTTGTTGTTGAATAAAACAAGTTCTTTATTTAATCTTTATCCATTAAACAACCTAGAATAAGCTCTTTCAGTTTAATTCAATGGAAGCATTATGAAAGGAAAGACAGGTTGATCTAAGCAATAATCACACAGGTTCAGACTATTTAACCTAGGTTGTATTTTTCAATTGCAATCTTTGATCACAATTTTGCCACTAATGATTGGAAATTGAAGACAATTACGGATCAAGATTTCTAATCTAGCAATAGACAACAACCAGATTATATTCAGTTGGCCACCCCAAATACAATTAGCAAGCAATCATAAGCATTAGATATGGGAAAATACAAGCAACTTCAATTAGAGAATTGGATAACAATTTCTTACACAATCAACTCACAAAATCCATATCAAGGGCTTTGAAATCACCCTCAACCAATTCAGATTTAGTTACACATATTTAAAAACATGGCAAATACAATACAACATGCAAACTTTCCCGAAAATGAAAGGGAATGGAAAAACTTAGCAATTTTGATGTAAATCTCTTTGGATTGTAATTCTTCCTCTTTCCAAGCTTTCTTTCTCCTTCAAGAACTCCAGGAGATGAGAGAATTCCAGAGTTGCAGCCTCCACCACGTTCTCCCCTCTTCAAGTTATGAAAATAAAACCCTAAAATGTGTTTAAATACTCTGCTACAGTAACCTGCTACAGTAACCTACGGTATATAATACGTCATCGGGTTCATTGTATATCAATACAATTAATCCGAGAATATGGTTGACTAGCAGAGGTGAAAATGAAGGGTTTTACTCCATTTTTGTGCAAGTTGCTCCAAAACTCCTACAAACATCAAAACCACACAAAAACATACAAATACCAAGGAATATAGCAAAGAAACATGGACGAATTGATATGAAAATGATATATAAATAGACACTTATCACCTTGCCATCAAACTCTATGGTGAGAGTGCCATTATGAACAATCTTTGTTCTAGCAGTTTTCGAGAAGGTCTCCCTAAAAGAATCGGTGTTGGATTGGGAGATGTCTCATCCTCCATTTCCAGAACATAGAAGTCTGCTGGAAAAACCAATTGATTTACCTGCACAAGCACATCTTCCACAACTCTTTTAGGATATGCATTAAAATGATCAGCAAGTTGAATGGTAATACCAGTTTTCGCAAAAGGTTCAAGATTTAAAGAAGCATAAATAGAATATGGCATGACATTAATAGATGCTCCTAAATCTAACATAGCTCTTTCAAACTTGGTTTTACCAATGGTGCATGAAATGGTGACCGTACCTGGATCTTTGCATTTCGGAGGAATTTTTCTTTGTAGAACAGCTAAAACATTTTCCCCCACACTTACTTTCTCATTTCCTTCTAACTTCCTCTTGCTGGTGCATAACTCCTTGAGACATTTTATATAACGAGGTACTTGCTCGATAGCATCCAGAAGTGGTATATTTACCTCGATTTTGTGAGAAGTTTCCAGGATTTCTTGTTCTTGTTCCTCCTTCTTCAAATTTGCCAATCTGCTAGGAAAAGGTGGAGGAGTAACATAAGAAGGAATAGCAGTTTTAAGACTTACCTTAGAGGATGATGTCTTGTTCATGGTGGAAGTGGGTCATCTTCTTCATCAGTTTGTGATTTCTTTGGCAGGACATCTAATTGCTCTCCATTTTGCAAAGTTATCACACAAGCATTCTCTCTTGAATTGATCACTATTTGAGAAGATATTTTTCTGAGCCTTGGCCCTCAAATTTGCTCATGCTAGTAGCCAATTGTCCCATTTGATTTGCCAGGTTTTGGATACTTGCCCCAGTTTCCTACTGGAATTGCATTGTGTTAGTGGCAAGTGCATTAACAATATCCTGGAGTGACATACCTGAGTTTTCTAGAGCTGGTTGTGGTGCTGGTTGTGGCATTGGTGGTGGTTGCATTTGAAATGGTTGCTGC
>SNVD02001783.1:0-152653 GCA_013180625.2 Boswellia sacra | reverse complement strand
CATTCTTCTATTAGAATTTTGTTGGCCTTGGTAGCTCAGATGAATATGGAACTAGTTCAACTTGATGTAAAAACTGTATTTTTACATGGTGACTTGGAATAGGAAATCTATATGAATCAGCCAGAGGGATTCAAAGTTGCTGGTAAGGAAAATTTGGTTTGCAAACTGAAAAGATCGCTTTATGGTTTGAAGCAATCTCCAGACAGTGGTATAAGCGATTTGATCGGTTTATGATGGGTCAGAGGTACACAAGAAGCAAATTTGATAATTGTGTGTATTATCGGAGGCTACGTGATGGTTCTTTCATTTATCTACTCTTGTATGTTGATGATATGTTGATAAGACTTCGTTAACGAACGCAAATTACAAAGTTGAGGACTCAGTTGAATCGAGAGTTTGAGATGAAAGATTTGGGTGAAGCTAAGAAGATTCTTGGCATGGAGATTAGCAGAGATAGAGGGAGAAGCAAGATTTGTTTGACTCAGAAGCAGTATCCGAAGAGGGTATTACAACGGTTTGGCATTACAGAGCAGTCAAAACCTGTAAGTACCCCATTTGCTCCTCATATGAAGCTCTGTGCATCTTTATCTCCTAGTACAGATGAGGAACGAGAGTATATGTCTCGAGTTTCATATGTTAATACAGTTGGTAGCCTGATGTATGTTATGATGTGTACGAGACCCGACATTTCACATGCAGTTGGAGTTGTGAGCAGGTACATGCATGATCCTGGTAAAGGACATTGGCAAGTAGTGAAATGGATTCTACGGTATTTGTTGAAAACCATAGATGTTGGCTTAGTCTTTAAGAGGGATGATACATGTGGTCAGTATGCTATTGGTTATGTTGATTCAGATTATGCTAGTGATTTGGATAAACGTCAGTCAACAACCGGTTATGTGTTTACTCTTGCAAGAGCACCAGTGAGTTGGAAGTCTACTTTACAGTCTACAATGGCTTTGTCTACTACGGAGGCAGAGTATATGGCTATGACAGAGGCTGTGAAGGAAGCTATTTGGTTACAGGGATTGCTGGATGAATTGGTAATTGGGCAGAAGAAGATTAGTCTTTATTCTGACAGTCAGAGTGCTATCCACTTAGCGAAGAATCCAGTGTTCCATGTTCGTACGAAACATATTGATGTTCGATATCATTTTGTGCGGGAGATCATTGATGAAGGAAGAATCTTACTTCAGAAGATTGAGATTGCCGAGAATCCCCATTCATGTTGACTAAGGTTGTGACAGCGATCAAGTTCAGTCATTGTTTGGACTTGATCAACATTGTGCGAGTTTGACCGCGCCAGTGGGCGCATTTGGAGGCGTTGCAGTTGTGATAGAGAATGTGGAAAAAGAAGAGTCTTGTGGTGGATTGGCTAAATCGCCAAGGTGGAGAATTGTTGGAGTATTGGCTCTTTAGCCAATTACTTGTATGTGCAAAGATCCCACATGGAGTGGGAGTCTTTGTGTTGGAGAGACTTGGGCTTATAAATAAAAGTCAAGTCTTCTCACTTAGGTGTCCCATTTGAAATATCATTCCACCCCCTATATTTGTAAGGTCTCACTAATAAGACCTCATAGTTTAAGGGCCTTTCAGTAAGGACTTTAAAGTTTGTAATATTTGCTTTTTCCCTTCTTTGTTTTGGGTATTTGTAGTATTACCCAATTATTACTGTAATTACAGTTTGACCCAATTGTTTGGGTAATTACAGTTTGGCCCAACTATTCGGGTAATTACAGTTTGGCACAATAGTTGTGGTATTTGTATTGTGACCCAAAAGTTTGTATTCTCTTTGAAGATAGTAGAAAGTTTTTTCAGCGGCGCCAGAGGACGTAAGTATTTGTACCGAACCTCGTTAAATCTTGGTGTTCTTTTTATTTCTACATTGTGGTTGATTGGTTGCCTCTTTAGTTGCTATTATATTCAATTATCTAGCATAGTTTGTGTTGTGCATTTGGTTGTTCTGTTGGTTACCGCTTCTGCTTGTGCATAACAGCGCCATAAGCTCTTTTTCTATTAATGTAATGTCACTAGTATCACATAGTTCCACAGATCCTTCATTGATTACGTATAATGTTATTTTGATAGTGGCAGCTGTATTTGGGTAAACAAATGCTTCCTAACTTGCACATTCATAATAGAGGTAAGTATTTCATTACTAAGAATTCTAACAACTTGATAACTTTCTGATGCAGTAAAACTCCAGATAATAGTATACTACATGATGTGAACAAGTGGCCTAGGACATAGTCGTTAGTTTCCTATTTAGTCAGCTTAAAGAGAGAACCAAAGAAAAGAACCAAGTTACCAAATGTCACGTTAAAAATCTCACTGAAGAAAATTAAGTGTTAAAAGAGCTACAATAGGATCATCAGTTTTCACCTGAAATAACTAGGGAGGGAACAGTTTTCCATAATGGGAGAGAAATGACATCGTCGGAGTTACTGTTTACTCCGTCGGTTTTACGAGTTTGGCTATAAGATTTACGTATATTGTAGATCGAAGTATCCTAAACAAACTTTCCTTCTTGAGCCTCTCTAGATTTTGAACGAAAAACGTTCAAATTTACAGAAAACACAATCGAAATTCACTATTCATTCACCGTGGAAGGGCGAGTGAATTGTCACCACCACTACTGTAGCCATCATCTCAACCCAATCTATAATTTTTCTTTCATCACCGACACCTGTTTTGATTACTATCACCTCCATCCACGGCCTTTAATATTACTATTCACTACCGCTTTTTCTGACAAACGGCGAGTGGGTCGACACCTCTGCCACTGAGTTGTAGATCAAGGGACGCTGATACTATTTACGACGGCTGTTATTGTTCCCCAGACGGATACTGTTCACCAACCTGACTAGTTCCCCCCAGATTCCTTGCAGATCATCAAAATCCAAGGAGCGACATCAAACGTGCAAGCCACTATTTACTATTCATCCAACCAGAACTATTTATTAGTACATTCATGCTCGATCTGGTGACTGGTATGTACTCCTTCTATTGCAATTTCACTTTAGAATTGTTGTAAATTTGCTATCTTGCGTGCATTTGGTTGCTTTGATTGTTGGTTGGATTTTTGGAGTTTTTGGAGTTGATTTGGGTTGACTGCTACGGGTTGGAGTTTTTTCCACTATTTTCACCACACTTTTCCTAGCTTGTACCACACCATTCCCATCATGGCCACCCCCGCCCCTACCAAATTTAACCAACCTCAACGTCTATCTCGTGACACTCAAACACGTCCATCTGCTCGAAACAACAGCCATACACAATCCTTACCTAAACCAGCCGGCTCTTGGGCTGACAGGGTTCGGGTTACTGAGGCCAACACTAGATTTCATCTTGACTCAATAGCCCGAAAGGTTTCGGGTTCGATTCTTGAGCTTCCTTATGATTTAGTTGATGATGTGGGGGCTGATTGGTTGCACTGTATTCGATTCTTGAGCTTCCTTATGATTTAGTTGATGATGCGGGGGCTGATTGGTTGCGCTGTATTATGGGATTTTTTTTGGGGTATACTATGTCTTTCCATGCTGCAAGTTCCATTGCTATGCGTGCATGGAAGTCTAGTGGTTTGGAGGATATCCGCTCTACTGGGACGGGTTTCTTGATATTCAGATTTAGAACGGTAGAGGAGGTTCATGATATTTTAGAAAGAGGGCATTGGATGTTTGGTGGGAAGCACATCATTCTACAACAATAGAATCCTCATTTTTCTTTTGATCAGAGTAGGATTACCAAGATCCCAGTCTGGGTTCGATTGCATGGACTACCATTTCCATTATGGTCAGCTAAAGCACTCAGTGCTGTTTCTAGTATGGTTGGTCCATTATCATGTGACAGGATAACTTATGAGCACACCCGGTTATCCTATGCCAAGGTTTGTGTTGAGATAGATGCGGACCATTCTCCACTGCAGGACTTTGAGATCCGGTGTAAACTATCTTCTGAACCTATCAAGATCAGAGTGGAATATGAATGGAAACCAAAACGCTGCTCCAAATGTTGTTTATTTGGCCATACCTGTGTGCCTGTCGTGCATTCTTCTTCTAGAGAGGCCGAGGCACCAAATACTACTGTCCCTTGTCTTGCGAGACAATGGGAAGACGGATGACCCTTCTATTGCAGCAGTAATCCATATTGAGACTGGTCAGGATCCGGCTATTACTGCAGACGTAACTCCAAATCCACAAGACAAAAGTAAACTTACTGCCACTGGCTCGGGTTCTGAGTCTGCTTCTGATTATGATTCACTATCTCCTATTGAGGATCACCAGGATCAGATTTTGAAGGGCTTTTCTATCCCTATAGTCGATTTTGATCCTTCAGGGATTGCTCATTCAGAAAAGTTTATTGCTCCGGATCCTCCTGCTTCCACTGAGACGGCTTCGGACAGTCGACCACCTACTGGTAAGGCTAAAAAAGGTCTAAATAAGAAGGGTGGCAATGGGGGTAAAGGGGGCATGCACCCTCGATGATTTCTTTATTGAGTTCTGAGATTTTTCCAGCTTCCTATGATAGGAAGTTGGAATATTAGAGGCCTTAATGGCTTCTCTACGCAGCGGATAGTTAAAAACTGGATTTCTAAGTATTATTTGGGTTTGATTGGTCTCTTGAAAACTAAGGTTAATCAGCAACGCCTTACTTCAGTTGTTTCGGATATTTGTCCTTCTTGGAAGTTCTTATCCAATGCCACTGAGTTAATTGCTTGTAGAGTTTTGGTGTGTTAGGATCCTACTTTGTACAGTTTGAGTGGTCTACAGCTTTCTCCACAGTGGATCGTTTGTCGAGCTACCAGATTATTAGATGGGGTTTCTTTTGGTCTGATTTTTGTTTATGGTTTTAATGATCCGGGTGTTCGTCGACAGTTGTGGGACTTTATCATAGCTCAGTCCATGGTTTTTGGTGACTTACCTTGGTTGGCATTGAGTGATTTTAATGCGATTTTACACGCTCTTCGGAAAGAGTTGGTGGGGATCAGGCCTAGCGCAGTTACATGGATGAATGATTTTGGACAGTGTGTTCATGATGCAGCGTTGATCAGGGTACCATCCTTTGGGCTTCGGTATACTTGGCATAATGGGCAGCAGGGAGACGGTACTATTCTTAGAACTCTGATTAGAGTTTTGGTAGTTTGGTAGTGCTTTATGGTTCTTGACTTGGCCAAACACAACTTCTGAAGTTCTTCCACGAGATGCTTCTAATCACAGTGCTTTGATCATCAGGTTTGGAGATCAACGTAGGCAGACCTCTAGTCCCGTTAAATTTTTGAACTTTTGGACTGACCGAGAGGATTTCTTGGAGATTGTTCAGAGAGTATGGTCTATGTTTCGAGTCACACAGAAATTGAGTTTGTTGAAACGTGAGTTTAAGACTTTGCATGCCAAGGCTTCTAGTCACATCTCTAGTAGGGTCATTGAGGCTAGGGCTCAGTGGGCCGCAGCTCAGGTTGCTCTGGATGAGAGCCCTTATTCCCCAGATTGTATTTTGACTGAGAGGGATTTTGCTAAGCAGTATTCTCAGTTGTGCAGGGACGAGGAGGCTTTCTTTCGGTAGCGGTCAAGGATCCAATGGCTCTCTTTGGGGGATCAGAATACCAAGTTCTTTCACAAGTCTCTGATCCATAGACAGGTCAGGAATCGGATTCATTAGCTTGAGGATGAGGATGGTACTATCATTACAGATCGAGGTGACTTAGGTCATCTGGCTGTAAGGTATTTTCAGAAATTGCTTACAGCTCCTTCTCGACCTTCTATTGTAAATGCTTCTCGATTTTTCTCTGGAAGAGTTTCTGAGGAGATGCTGCCTTCTTTGGTGTGCTCTATTACTGATGATGAGATCAGGTCAGCTTTATTCTCGATTCCCGATGATAAAGCTCTAGAGCCGGATGGGTACACCTCTCTGTTCTTTAAGAGGGCTTGGTGATGAGGATGGTACTATCATTATTAGTGTTGAGTTTAAGGTTGCTATGCGCTACTTCTTTGCGACTTGTCGAATGCCGAAGTGTGTTGATGCAACTAGGGTTGCCTTGATCCCCAAGGTTAAGACTCCGAGGACTATGAGTGACTTTCGACTAATCTCTTGCTGTAATGTACTCTACAAGTGCATCTCCAAAGTGATTTTTAATAGGTTTAAACCAGTTTTACCTGATGTAATTGGGAGTTCACAGTCTGCTTTTGTCCCAAGTCGGAGGATCTCTGATGCTATCCTATTGACTCAAGAGCTCATGCATAATTACCATCTTGGGTGCTCGCCTCCCCGGTGCACTTTAAAGGTGGATATTCGCAAAGCTTTTGATACTGTTAGTTGGGATTTCATTCTTTTGGGGTTAAGGATGATCGGTATTCCAGAGTGTATGGTTCGATGGATCGCGACGTGCATGTCTTCTGCATATTTCTCTATTGCTTTAAATGGAGAGCTTTAAATGGAGAGTTTCATGGTTTTTTTCCTACCTCCAGAGGAGTTCGACAGGGTGATCCGTTGTCACCATACCTTTTTGTGTTGGCACTGGAGGGTTTGAATGGTATTCTTTGGGAGGCTTCTCAGAGGCCTGGTTTCCGATATCATTGGAGATGTCAACAGGTCTCTCTCACTCATCTTTGTTTTGCAGATGATCTGATGATTTTTTGTAGGGCAGATACAGGCTCTGTTAGTGTGGTTCGTATGCTTTGCAAGAGTTTACAGAGCTCTCTAGTTTAGTGACGAATTCTGTCAAGAGTCATGTATTCTTTTCTGGAGTCAATGATAAGGACCGAACTGTGTTGCAGGCCATCTTGGGTTTTCAAGTGGGGAGTCTGCCAGTTAGATATTTGGGAGTGCCTCTTATTAGTACCAGATTGCGCCCTTTAGATTGTACTCCATTGATAGAACAGATTCTATCGAGGTTCTATCGAGGGTCAGGTTATGGACATCTGCTATGTTGACTTATGCTGACCGTCTTCAGTTAATCAAGTCGGTACTTTTTTCCATACAGGTCTATTGGTCGTCCATATAACTGTGGTGCGAAAGATTGAGGGTATTCTGGCTGCTTTCCTGTGGAGAAGGACCTCTTTGTCTCGTTCTGGGGCCAAAGTAGCTTAGGATTCGGATTGCTATCCGTTAAAGGAAGGAGAATTGGGAATTAAGCGAGTGAAGGGATTCGATTTGCTATTCGTTAAAGGAAGGAGGATTGGGAATTAAGTGAGTGACGGAACGAAATCAGGCCGCTATTCTAAAGCATGTTTGGAGACTTCTTTCTGATAAGTCCTCCATATGGTCTTCTTGGGTTCATAAAGTATTCCTTCGGGGCCGCTCGTTTTGGCAGGTTCGAGTTACTTTTGAAGCCTCCTGGTCTTGGAGGAAGATTTTGCACAGTCGAGATTGGTGTAGAGGTAAATTTGTCTCTTGTATTGGAGATGGTCGTGACACCTCACTTTGACAGGATTACTGGTTGCCACAGAGGCGTCTTTGTGATTTGTTTTCTTTCAGGAATCTTTCATCTACAGGTCTTCCCTCAGATGCCAAGGTCTCCGCTATTATTCAGGATGGGGATTGGACTTTTCCTGATGGTGTCGGCCCTTGGAAGAATTAGCTTCCGGCCTATGATGGGGACTCCTTATCGTATTGTTTGGAAGGGCCACACCTATGGAGTTTTCTCCATTGCCTCAGCATGGGAGTTTTTACGGAGTAGACGAGCCGTGAGCCGTGAATTCATTTCATTATCTTCTTTGGTTCCCTGACCATGTTCCAAGACACTCTTTTATTCTTTGGCTTGCCTCATTGGGTCGTCTTCGTACTATGGATCGATTACAACGTCATGACATGTTATCCTCTTCGGGCTGTGTTCTCTGTGCCTCAGCAAATGAGACTCATGAGCTTTTACGGAGTAGACGAGCCGTGAATTCATTTCATCATCTTCTTTGGTTCCCTGGCCATGTTCCAAGACACTCTTTTATTCTTTGGCTTGCCTTCTTGGGTCGTCTTCATACTATGGATCGATTACAGCGTCATGGCATGTTATCCTCTTTGGGCTGTGTTATCTGTGCCTCAGCAAATGAGACTCATGAGCATCTTTTCTTTAGGTGTCTTTTCTCGTCTTCTGTATGGGAGGAGATTACAGTTAAGACTCTCATTCTTTCTGCCCTGAAGATGAAGAGAAGCCCAATGAAGTAGAGTGAGCCAATCAAAAGATGGCCAAAGAAAGAATTTTGAGCATATCCTTGCACGTTTGGTCTTTTCTGTCACAGTTTATTTTTTATGGTATGAGATGAATGATCGTGTGTATCAGCAGCGTCGTCGAACTTGTCGTCAAGTGATTGATGAGATTTTTACCTTAGTTCGCTCTCGGCTTCTAACCTTGGAGGCCAAGTATGTGACTCCTCAACTTCGTGCCATATGGGGTCTTCATCATTAGTCTGTTTTCTTGGACTTTATTTTACTAGATTGGGCTACTACGCCATTTTATTTTTATTGTTTGGGTGATCTTGGCTATGTTGTGGTTGGTTTTGAGCCTATGCGCAATCGTTTTGTCTGGGGCCTTGGGCTTTATATTCTGTTTATTCGTTTGAAGCTTTTGGGCTTTGTTATTTCCTTTTGGACTTGTGAGTACTAAATACTCTTCTTGGGGTATGCTCCTCGTATATTGTACTATCTTTTTTCTTTTTATGTGAATAGTAATTTTTTTTAAAAAAAAAGGGAACAGTTTTCCACCGAAAATTCACATTACGAGTGATGTCAAATGATCGTTATGTATGCCAAAACAAATGGGTGGATGACACCACCCTTAACAAAAATTCACCTATCATGCTGCATGCTGAATCTTAATTTCCTAACATAAACAAGTGAAAAAGGTTCACACTAAGCATCAAGCAAATAGTATCATTCTTTCATCTCTCGTCACTTCATACAAACAACAGAATTCTTCACTGACTCTCTCTCATTCTCTTGGACGCTCATTCATGATCCTTATGGATTCATCATGGAGCACAGATATTAACAAGGTAATTTAATTGGATATAAAGACGTGAGAAGCATATAATATAATATAATATAATACAATATAATACCTCTTGTTGCAGTAGCCATTTTTTCTCTTTGTTGCAGTAGCAATAAACTTTTTTTAGAGCTTAAGCGTATTTTTACTTCCCGTGAAAAATGTTAACAAATATCTGTGAGCTTCTAACTTTTACAAAATTGTTTTATCATCTAAAAATACCACAAGAAGTAACATTATACTGTACAATAAATTAAATAAGCATTAGATGATCTGCAATTTTTTTTATTGGAAAAGAAGGGTGTAAATGTCTACCTTAGAGTCCCAAGAAAAGTGTCCACTTTTAATTGAGACAGCTGGAAGCTCGGGTTTAAGCGGTGGAGTTGGCACTAGAATTCTCTCTTCAGCTAAAAGTAGTTCTTCAATACGTTGCAATGATACACTTGCATTTACAACCTGAGAAAGTATTAAATAATTCAGATGATTTTTTCCAAAATGAGAAGTAAACTAGACTCAAATTTAGTGCTTGTGCTGTAAACTTTACTCATATGTTTGTTACACGGCATACCCATCTAGATTATATGGTGCAACAAAGTGATAGTTTCAATAGGATAATCTGCAAATTTAAGAGATGAAATATAATACTCAAATCAGCAAGTGATATGATATAGCACCATGTCCAGCACAGAATCAGCCATGGACTCAGCCAACTTTACAGCATCAATTCATTTGTTTTGCATTCATTACCTTAGGCTATATATAGATCAGTGATTATACCTTGTAATAAGCAATTCAGATCGATACAAACCATTGTTTATGTTGCAAAACAGAACCTCAGATAGAAGATAGAAGAACAGAACAAGAACAAGGGTATGAACATTATAAAATCATATTACTGAAAAGGAAGACACTCAGATGAGTAAGGCAAACATCAAATCCAGGCCCATAGCCTCCAGCGGCAAAATGCCGGGCAGTCATTGGCATCAGATCTGAAATTAACATTTTTTCTTCACGGTCCTCCATTTTAACAAATATTGGCATAAATGCAAAAATATTGATACAAGAAAATGCAAGATCAAAATTTATATGCAACAACATTTAAAATGGAGTACAAAAGATTAAGATATTATAGCTTGAAAATATAGAAGAAACTTGTTGAATAACCTCTATTCTCTACTCCATGATAACTATGTGCAACAAATGATATGCATTTCATCCACATTATGAGTGATGTAAAATGATCTTTACGTGTGCCAAAACAAATGGGTGGATGACACCACCCTTGACAATTTCACCTATCATGCTGCATGCTGAATCTTAATTTCCTAACATAAACAAGTGAAAAAGGCTTCACACTAAGCATTAAGCATATAGTATCATGCTTTCATCTCTTCTCACTTCATACAAACAACAGAATTCTTCACTTTCTCTCTCTCATTCTCTTGGAAGATCATTCATGATCCTTGTGGATTCATCACGGAGCACAGGTATTAATAAGGTAATTTAATTGAATATAAAGACATGAGAAGCATATAATATAATATAATACCTCTTGTTGCGGTAGCCATTTCCCTATTGCTCCCCCTTAAGGGCTCTGAAAAAATAGATTAAACGAGGAAAAAAGAACACTTTAGACATTTACCGTTTCTGGTCTCCAAATCAGCAAGTGATATGATATAGCACCATGTCAAGCGCAGAATAAGCCATGGAATGAGCCAACGATACAGCATCAATTCATTTATTTTGCATTCATTACCGTAGGCTTTATATAGATCAGTGATTATACCTTGTAATATATGCAATTCAGATCAATACAACCGTTGTTTATTTCGCAAAACAGAAACTCCGATAGCAGATAGAAGAACAGAACAAGGGTTTGAACATTTTAAAAATCATATTTTGCTTTCTTTAAAATAAATTATTGATTTTACTAATATGATCCACGTCATATTCTAGTGGATGTAATGTTCTTTAAGGAACAAAAACAAATTAATTCCAGTAACATCAGTGGGACGAGACAAGCTTAAACGTAGATTAGATTGTCGGTGAGCACAAATTCAAAGCAGGAAATTAAATTTTGAATAAAAAACAAAAATGGAAAAAAAGATCTTTTTGAGCCGTTACCCGTATAAAATTAGCTATGGTAGGATAATTTCTTTCACTTAACTGAAGTTTGAGAACAAGAGAGAGAGAGAGAGTACCTTTAGGGGAGTTTTTCTTCCCGAAGACGTTTATGGTCTTCTTCAGAATCTTCGTCGTGTAAGTAAATGTAAAACCCTAACTTCTTCAAGCGCAGACTGTGTGTGAACCCTAATTCTAAAATGGAATCAATTAATGAATGGAACGTTTTCTGCAAACGCAGTTACTGTACACAGACAAGAGAAGGAAGAAGGAGCGGAGCGGAGCGGAAAGGCCTTCTTTGCTTGCCTTGTTTTTGAGAACGAGAACTACTCCAAGTAGCCGTTGTGACTCCCTTAATTACTTAAATGCCCCTTATCTTTTTAAATTACGTGGTGTGTACCAGCTCCAACCGGCCGTTATGGCACCCTTTTATAATCCCTCACAATTGATTTCTAATGGATTGGAATCAGGCCACTACTTATTGACATTTGATTTCTAAAGGATTGTAATTAGATAAGACAGCATCTTGCTATTCATAGTATAATCTAATTTTATTTATTTATTTATTTGCTATAAATTTATTTTTTTGAATATGTGCATATACTTTATAGTATGACTATGATATATATTTTTACCACTAATCAAAAGAATACCGAATTTTTGAATCTTCCTACAAGAATATGTTAACGTATGTTCTCATAGACATATTAAAATAATTTATATTAATAATAATTTGTTCTTATAAATTAATTATTTTAAATTTATTAATACTTTAATAACATTTATTATTATTTCTTTTAATTATAGAAATTAGAAGAGACAAGATAACCAAAGGGAGCAAGTTGCATAATATTTTAATCATCCATAAATCCATATAACTTTAACTATTTCTTTGCTGGGTGATATATATTATTTTTATCAAATTTAATCTCTTTTTTTTTCCTTTTGTTTACTACAAACAAAATGAGTTATGGCATAACAATTTACAAAGATCAATTTGTCCAAAGTTGAATTTTGGGACTAATTTTGATAAAAAGGTAAGATTACTCAATATATTATAGAGAGTAGACAACAATGAAGAGCAAGAGTCGGAGGGAAAAAATATATCATACATGTAATTTGAATAAACTTGATATATGCAGTAAACAAATAGTGATACAATCACCCCGAAATTATCAAATTTAGCCATCAAACTTATTGCTTGTTCCTTGATTGGGGAAAACAATTGTTACATCATCATCCCAAAAACTACTATTAAAGGGAACAAAACATGAAAGGACTCTATTCATCACACTCCGTATGTCGTGTGCCCGATACAAAAATTTTGGTTTCAAATAAATACACCCCGAATGTGATACACTGGTACTTCACTCAACTATCTGGAAGCAATCAGAACCACCTGGAAAAAGTTTTCCAACCATTAGTTACCTTGAGTAAAACTTGCTACTGTAATCATGTGCTTACGTAATTAGTTCTAAGGATAACAAGATGCATCAGAATACCATTTCATTTAGTAACACAAGTATTATCGAGAGAAATGATGAGAAGTCACAAATGTCTTTTGAATCTGCGTACAAGAAGAGCTTTTTTGAACTTTCTTTAGCAATTAGAAAAATGGTCTCTGAAAAAAAAGAAGGCAGAACACTGAGTTTTGGGATATGAGAATACCTTGGCAAGCTTATCATATAACCTCTAATCTTTTAGATTTGCAACTCTCTTTATTATGTTTGTGCCTGGTAATCCATTTGTGAAGATAAAAAAGGAATGAATGCAACAGATACATAACTTGGCACAAGAAAGAGTAATTGTACCTCTAATCGTAGTTACCTCATTCTACTTGTAAATGGCAAGTGCATAGGCGGATAATTGGTTCTGACATCCCAAAATGTTCCCTCCAAAATCTGGTTAGCCTTCATCAAAAAAGAAATCAATTTTCTACTCTACAATAAAACTTGTGAACTAGCTTCAGGTCCAAATCTTTGCACCAAGAATTCATCAAGTTGTCCCCAATTAGGGACACCCGAATCATTTGAAATATCAGAAGGCAATGATCGAATGCAACCAAGCAAATTTGGAATACAGAGACTACAGTAGGGTACACCATTATGAACATGCATTTATACGTTTAAAACACAATGCAGAAAGACTTCTGGGCTACACCAGACACCCACTAGAAAAAGTCAAGAAACAACTTCAGATCAAAGATACATTCATAGAAAATATAGCTCAGCCTCATTATTTCCAAACGCAAATTCCAGGACCTTCCTTAATTTTCATTAGGTTTAAAAGATCATAGAACAACCATTGCAGATTCATAGCACCAGCACCAAGCACAAGCTGACAAGTCCTGGTATTGAAAAATTTTAAAATCTCCACAACACGAACAGATTCTGAAGACAGTGCTGGCAAAAAATTATTCATATCAATGTACTCTGACAACATCTTCAGCAATATTAAGCCACATATGTTCACGTTTCTTTTTCTTAGAAAGTAGAAGACATGATGACATCATATCAGATGGTTCTGGGCCGTTACATATTGAAAGAGGAGAGTTAAATCAGATGAATTAAGAACCCAACATTCACGTATGTAATAAATCACACATATTCCTTCAAGTCTTAGGGCGCACGTGTGATGACGTGGCTTAGTTGGGAGCGAACCAAAATCCCACATCATTTAGTTAAAGAACAATGCAGGCCTTAATATACAGCAAACGAATAGCAACTCGGCGTCTCTTCGGAGACATCCGATAAAATTGGAACGATACAGAGAAGATTAGCATGGCCCCTGCGCAAGGATGACACGCACAAATCGAGAAATGGTCCAAAGCAGTTGTTTTCGGAGTTTGATAGATCAATGACGTTACCTTATTATTGCTTTTCAATTCTTCTGATAAGGCATGCTTACACATTTTGCGCATAAATTGGCTTGTGGCATCAACTTTGATGTATGCGGGCGCATATTATTGATCTCTTGTGGATCCTGCTATAAGTCACTGCTTGTCCATTGATTTTGATTCCAGACTGACTCACTTGAGTTATTTGGGGACATTACTTTCCTCCTCTTTTTTTTTTTTTTTAATAATTTTGTCCTGGGATGCTTGTAAAATGAAACAACTTGAGCAGTTGAGCTTAGATAATCTTCAGAATATAGCTTTGACAGCTTCTATTATATCTCGTGATATATATTCCACATCAAATCAAATGAAAATTTTGCACAAGCAAAAGCTACCCTCATCAAGCCCTCAAAGAGTTCTTAATAGCTCAACCAGAATCTCCCCTGTAACTTTGTTAGCAGCTTAGCTCAAGATAGTAATAAGAACTAGGACAAATTCAGCCACCACCGTCCACCAACCAAATCAGCCTTTGGATCATCACGAACATCGTTCAGACCACAAGCCCAATCAATAATTCATTAACCAACATTACAATTGTCGTAGGCAGCATTTATTACAAACTGAGGCTGACAACGGTCTTCACTCTTTACCAAAGTTGGATTGACAATTTATTTGTTATGTCATATTATCATAACTTTCTTGTTTACAGTTACTTTGTATGCATAAAATTTATCATGATTTTCAAGTAAAATGCCAAAATTCCAATAGAAGTTTCTGACCTTTGTGCAATAATTTGAGGATTGAGGAGATAAGCAAGCAATCACATTGTCCAATAACATGCTACCGTGACTTATCCACTATCACCCGCATGTAAGTGAACCATCTCTTAACCAGATAGGATTTCATATCCACATAAGGAAACCGCGCTTTCGAACTCTGTTTCTTCCCTTTGAAAAACAGAACCAGAGACTCCTTTCAGCCGAATTACATAAATTTCCAAGCTTAACCTCATTTACAATGGTTTATTACTCCCGTGCTCACGTTTGCCAATGCTTGAGACACCTTGGGACTGTCAAGCAGAATTCTATAGTCACAATCACCGGCAACGGCCGCAAAACACGCGAGGAGTTTGTCCATGGAGTGTGGAGCTTGGCACGTGGACTGCTCGAACTCGGCCTCCGCTCTGGTGACATTGTTGCCATCTCAGCTTTTAACAGGTTGGATTCTGGATAAGTTTTTGTTACACAATTTTATTTTTATTTTTTCAAATGTCTTTTGAAAACAGTTTTCAGTCGCTTGTTTTTGTTTGTTTTTCCGAGATGATGAAAACGATCGGAACTCTTGCAATGCTGATTGTAATATGGAAAGTGCTTCTGCTTTCGGATAACTAAACGCGGGTTTTGAGTTGACTGGTAAATGTAATGTTTAAAGGAAATAAGAAAGTTTAGCGTTGACCATGGAGCGGGATTACGTGATGAAAGCACATAATTATTATATTAATGTATTTGAATAGTAGTAACTACTGTTCTTTGTTTATTAACCAAGTTAGGTGAGATTGATCATTTGAGAATGGAAAGGTTGGTCAACTACCTTGGATATCAAGTAAGATTGTATTTGCAATTTTTTTTTTTTTCATGAGTTGAAAATTAGAAAAGTGCCCTTTTAAAAAGCATTATCGGATTACTCTCCAAGAAAATAGAAATTTATGCCGATCTAGAAACAAGGTTGTCAACTTACTTAGAGATAGAATATGGATTATGGTTGCTTTTCCAAGTGTCTACAACTGTTAAGTGTTTGTTAAGAAACACCTGAAATCAAGTGTGGAACACTTAGAATGTGCTTTATGAAAAAAACACCAATTAATTGCTTCTGTTAAAGGCGTTCAAATGATTCTCTTGTTAAATAAATAAAGCTTATAATGTGAGTCCCAAAAGTGCTTTTCTCATATTAAAATCTGATTTTATCCATTAAAATTTATATGGAGTGGCTTTGACTATTTATATTTTGTTAAAAAAATAATAAACAGTGTGAAATTCTCGAATGCTTCATAAACCCTGCATTTTGTATCTTTGTTGTAGTGAGCAAATTTTTAAATGTTAACATTATGTTGATTTGTTATATTCTTTCTAAGCTAATCTCTTTCTCACTCAATGGTGGACCTTTATTTCTTTCCTTTATAAGCTTTAATGAGCTCTTTTTCATATGTGTTTGTAATAATTGCCTTGGACTTCTTTGTTATTTCTGCTCATAAATGCTGATGGGCATAAACTCTGTGTTGTTTCAGTGACTTGTATTTAGAGTGGTTACTAGCTGTTGCATTCATTGGATGCATAGTGGCTCCTTTAAATTATCGATGGGTGAGTTTTGTGTTCCTCCTCTGGTGGCGCCATTTAAGAGCCATGTTATTCGTATCTCAATCTTTTGTTGCTGTTATGAACTCGCTTGAAGGTCATTGACGCTGTGTTTTAAAGTTCAGCTAGTGCATGTTTCCTAAATAAATATTTTTAATGAATTTGATTCCGTCAATTACAATTTGATTTTTGTGATGCTGTTATTTTATGTTTTAATCAATTTGATTCCTTAGACTGAATTTTGCATCATATTAATTATCATGCATATTCTGCATATCTAATATCCGCCTTATCAACTTGCAGAGTTTCAAAGAAGCAAGGTTGGCAATGGCAACTACAGGGCCGGTAATGTTGGTTACTGATGAGAGTTGTAATTATTGGTACTCAGAGCTCGAGAGTGGTGCTATACCTTCTTTGAGGTGGCATATTTCTTTGGGCTCCCCTTCCTCGAATTCTACAAGAGCATGGAGCCGTATGTAGTTTCCCTTGCAATCTATATAATGGCAAAAGATATCTAGTTTATGGTATAACTACAATCCTTCTAGTAATGTCATTATTGCTTTCCTTGTTTTGCCAGTATTAACTACTGATATGATTAAGAAGCACCCTCAAAGATCTCCACCTCCAAATTATTCCTGGGCACCTGAGGGCGCTGTTATAATATGCTTCACTTCAGGTAAAAGTCTATTTCTCTTATCTGTTGTTCAAATAGGGCACATGTAAATGCAAGTTGAAGGAAGAATGACTAATATCTCCACCAACTATTCGCAAAGACTGTATTCCTCAGGCAAATGACTAGGATGGCAGACAGTTATGGAAATGCCATCCTTCAGTTTGCGAATTTCCTTTCAAGACTGTTTCGTTCCCACGTATGTTTCTAATATAAAAGATTACTGCATCCATTTGCTCAGTATGAACCAGGAACTACCATCTACGAGAACTGAGCTTGTAAAAGGAACAGTATCTAAGCACTGTGGTAAGCTAAGGAAAGATATTGTAGTGCAGGAATTTTATAATTAATACAGGAAACATTACTGCTTATAACCTCTGGAAGTATATTTCTACCTAATATCCTGCTCCCAACTTTTGGCTGTTCCTAACTACTTCAATCAGGAGGATCTCCTGTTATTCAGAGAGTCGTTTGACCCTGAGGATGCTAGAGAAACAAAGCCTAGAATTTTAAATGTGAATCTATAAATGCTACCCCAAGAGAATAACAGGATAATTTTGAACTTAAACGTGAAAAAAAAAATTTCATGTGGTGTCAATTCTTCCAAAATGCTTGTCTTGAACATGCTCCAGAGACAGACTTCTCTACTCGCGTGCAGCACAATTTTTTTTTCCCCTTCATTAAGAACCTAACAAATTAGAGTAGAATTTGAGGATCTTCCTAACATTGCTATGGCATGATTCTGATCATCATATTCTATAAAGTTTCAAGAGAATGCCCAAAAAAAAATAGAGAAAGGGATCACAATTTAGTGAGATCGGAAGGGATGATAAATATCGTTTTGCACATGCATAGAGTGTGGTTATTCATTCAGTATAATGTGAAACCATGTCTTCTATGTCTTTTAAATTCCCTCTATATGCCCTCAAATTCTACTTTTGAAGATAGTATTGGCTTTATTTTTTCTTGGCTGTAGGAACTACTGGAAGGCCTAAGGGAGTTACAATAAGCCATTCGGCTCTGATTGTTCAATCTCTTGCAAAAATTGCCATCATTGGCTACGGTGAGGATGATGTATGCCTTTCCCCAAGAAATTCAAGCAATATTGAAATTGAAGTAATGATAGAGATAGATAAAGAACTAAACAGAAGTTTCATGTATGAGCAGGGTTGATGATTTGTTCAGTGCATAGAACTCAGGATGACTAATTACATCTCTTTTGTGTTCGATTTGCAGGTTTATTTGCATACTGCTCCATTGTGCCACATTGGTAGTTTGTCCTCAGCCATGGCCATGCTAATGGTAGGAGCTTGCCATGTGTTGATACCCAAGTTTGAAGCTAAATCAGCCCTTGAAGCCATAGAACAACACTGTGTGACTTCTCTAATCACTGTCCCTGCAATAATGGCTGATTTGATTGCCCTGATTAGGTAAAAGAATATGATCTATAGACCATGAAACAACTATGACACGCTATGTTTCACAATGTCTTATTTTTGTTCAATGAGGTCGAAATTAGAAAGTGGAAGAACCATTTTTAATATGGCATGTTTTACATGTTTTTACCTGTACATGTCATCAAATGAATTGCTTACCCCAGGGCTTTTACATAAAAACTTCTAATCTGCAAAATCCGATTCGGATACCTTCTTTTTCCATCCCAACCTTCTACACTTGTTAAACCAGATAGCTATAATGCTGGTGATAGCCTGATGGGCAATTATAACTTCTTGTTAAATGCCTTTGTTCCTATTTTACTTTTGTCAGGAGGAAGAAAGTTTGGAAGGGAAGGAGCAGTGTGAAGAAGATTCTAAATGGAGGTGGAAGTCTGTCAGTTGAGCTTATAAAAGATGCTACCAACTACTTCCCTAGGGCTAAGCTGTTTTCAGCTTATGGTTGGTCTCACTTGTCCCACTTTTTTCTTTCAAGTACTTGATCTATGCATTCGGCTTTAATATGATTCTTGAGGGAACAATGTAGTTGTAGAGTTGGGGATGCTCAGATCCCGCAAAGCTTCACTGAATTTGTCTTATCTAAACACCCTTGAGCAGCTTGGTCTTATATGAATGTATAAATGTATAAACAGTTGTTGAAAAGTGAACTATGCGGACATTTTTTATATCGCCCAACTTGTATCACAACATTTAGTAGGGATCTTGCTCTTTCTGACTTATATATTGTAATTTATGAAGGGATGACAGAGACATGCTCATCAATAACCTTCATGACCACCTATGACCCTGCACATGAAAGCTTCGGCCAGCTGCAGACTTTTGGTGAAAGAAAATGTAATTCGGTTCACCAACTACAAGGTGTTTGTGTTGGCAAGCCAGCACCACATATCGAATTAAAGATATCTATTGATGGTTCTTCTGATGTGGGTAGAATTTTGACAAGAGGTCCACATGTGATGCTAAGATATTGGGATCAACTTCCACAGAAAGCATCAGACTCGGATGATGAAGTTTGGCTTGATACAGGTGACATTGGATGCATTGATGATTGTGGTAATGTATGGCTAATTGGACGGAGAAGTGGTCGTATCAAGAGTGGCGGGGAGAATGTTTACCCTGAAGAGGTAAATCTTCACCAAGATAGAAAATAGGAATAAGGATGAAGTTTTGCTTGATCTTCTGCTTTTGATGAACTGCATTGGTTCAAAAAAATGCAGCTTCATGTTGATAATCATCTCTAGTGAAATTTCTGATCATTGTAATTTATCTGAAGTGTAGTTCTTTGATGATGCTAGGTAGAGGCAATCCTATTACGACATCCAGGAGTTATTGCTACTGTTGTTGTGGGTATCCCAGATGCCCGCCTAACAGAGATGGTGGTCGCTTGTGTTAAATTAAGAGAAAATTGGCAATGGTCTAATAGCAATTGTGAGCAACCCGCTGAAGATAAAGAGCTATATTTATCCAGCGATGTTCTCCGACATTATTGCCGAGAAAATAACTTGACCGGGTATTGTCTATTAACAAATGTTTCATCTTAAGAACACTGGCCCCAGAGACTCCCCACAGCTATTATTATTATTATTAGTTTTCTGATTTATAGGTAAATGTGAGCATATGGATGAGTTGAAATTTCACAGTTTCATTCTCTAATTTTAAAATCCTCTGCAGGTTTAAAATACCAAAATTTTTTATTCCATGGAAGAAGCCATTTCCACTCACCACAACTGGGAAAATAAGAAGAGATCAAGTTCGAAGAGAAGTTATGTCTCAGTCTCACTTGAGATCCCTGCCTAGCAATCTTTGATAGTTCCGATTTTCATTTATGGGTAATCACTCCATTATTGCCACATTTGAAATTAAATTCTTAGCCACATACATACAGATTGATGAAAGAGTAAAAGTTAAATAATAAAGTCAGTCAATGATGATGAATTAATGAAAAACAGAGGTATCCTATAGTCTATTGCACATGCTATCATCCTCAGAAACAAACACTTTCTCTTGCCGTTGTGTACTAATTTTCTTCACTAATTCTACAAATAACATAACAAAGTTCTTATGCCAAATTTTTAATTTTATAAATAGAGGTTTTCTGGGTTTCTGATGTAATCTTCGTGGATACTTGTTCTGTTCCAGGTCTGAGGATTCGTTTCATGTGCATCCTTGTGCAATATGGTGAGCAACTAAGCATTTTGTGTAATGATGAAGGGGAGTAGGTAAAAAAATTTTGGTGCCAAAGCTGGTTATGTTTCACCTATCATGAGCATGGATATCATGAAGCTTGAAAGCAAGCACGCTAATAAAACTAGAAAAGCAAGCTTTCAATAATTACTCATAATGGGGAGTTCAAAATTGATGATAAAGTAGGTGAGGCTCTCTTTTGCCTCAATGTGGCAATGCCTCTCTTAATCCTATTCTCACATTAAGATGATGAATCCTAAAAGTTAAAGGGGTTAACAGCCTGTTTGTTGTTAGAACAGTCTTATGTATTTTTACACGTCGTAACCATAATATTTCAATCTTGTTTGGAAGAACCTGGCTTACAATATTTAAGTGTACTTTATGCAGAGATTACTCTGATCCTAATGTGGAATTGATTATAAGCTGATGAAGGAACGTTGTTGAAGTTTATATGAATATGAAACTAAATTTCATGAGCAAGTCTGTGCGTGTATATTACATGAAAGTGGGATGTTGTGGGAGATGGAATATCTTAAGCTAACTGCTTAAAGCAAACTCTAAACAGTACAGAAAGAAATGCACTAAATGCATGAAATAGGAACAAATAACCCATAAAACATTAACAGTGCAGCTGCTCAACTATAGAAAATAATAATGATAGGGATAGTTATAAGTTGATATCATTACACAGGACGGAGCTACCATAAGCCCAGCAAAGGTAGTTGCCCTCTTGGACCAAAGAAAAAAAATATTATTATTTATTTTCAATTATTAAAAATGTATATTATTGTAAATATATATATGTATATATTTTTTATTTACATCTTATTTATCAAACAAATTTTTTTATATATTTTCTCCATTATCACCCATTAATTTGTTTTGTCTTTATTATTTTATTTTTAAAAAGATAAGATTCTTTTGAATTAATAAGTTTAAAATTTTATTTAATTATATTATTAATTACTTTATTTTATCATTTCTTTTTCTCTTATAATTAGAACTTAAAATTGATATGATAAATATTAATCTATACCCCAAATAATGTTGACTAAAAATATTATAAAATTTCTAAATTTATAACTATATTTTATTTATATTAATTTATTTTCTTTTATTATTGTTTAATTTTGCCCCCTTTAGATACAATTTATAGCTCTGTCCCTGTCATTACAAATGATTTTTTTTTAAATCTTAACTATATAATATATGAGATGAATGACTAGAATTTGTTTCAAGATTTTGCATGAGAAATTTTGTGTTAAGAGAATTTTTGGTCGCTCTACTCAATAATAACCGGAAACTGTAATAAACCGATGATGAATAGATGTAGTTAGTGATTCTATAATAGGCACATATGAGTTGTTGGTTATACATACTTAAAAATACTTACAAGGAAGTACTAACTTAGGTTTCAAGTACCATATTTCAATAATCAATAATAATAGAACAGTTCTATTCAGACCCCACAATTAATTTCATCATCCCTCGTCTCAAAATTAAATAAGGATAAATTTGTAATAAAAAGATAATATATTAGATAATTAATATCAAGCAAATAGAGTTAATAAAACTTTTATTTTCTCTTTATGTATCTCTTACCTCTTTCCCTTATTTTCTCTCTCACCTTATCAACTTCATTTCTCCCTCTGATGTTAACATCAACGCCAATTTCTCTACGTTTTATTTTAGGTTAAAGTTAATATATTTTTTTTTCTTTATAAGTTTCAATGGATCAAACAACATAGATTAAACAGACATTGAATTATCTATATTGTCCTATCCTTTTTAAACACCAATACTAAAGGATAATTTGATTAATTATTTTGTTTATATAGAATTAGAGATTTCAATAAGATTAAAGAAAACAATTGATTAACATTCAAATTATGACTTTTTTTTTAATATTTCGTTAACTTAAGAACTGCAATCATATAAAAATATTGAACAAAAAAAATTCAAACACCATTAAGATCAAATAACAATTCAATTATATTTTGAATAGAAAAATATTAAATTGAAAAAACAGAAAGACAGACATCATTAAAGTCAAATAAGACTTTATTTAAGGAAATTAAAATAGTTAAAATTTAGTATGAGAGATAATAAGAGATTGTTAAAATTTTGACTTTGTTTAAGGAAATGAAAATAGTTAAAATTTAATACAGGAGATAATTAGAAATTATTATAATTTAAAGTTACAATTTTATCTTTATTAAATTAGAAGTGGGGTCTAATGAGAGAAAAAATGGGGTCGAATATAACTACTATGACTACTACTAATAATAATAATAGAAAAAAGAAAAAGAAAACTAGTGAACTAGTAACAATTAGTGGTGATAATTAACTAGCTAGCATTTAGTAATCATAAAAAAATATACTACTCGAAGTTTTTTATACCTAAAATAAGATAATAAGATAAGTATTTAGCAAGTATATGTTTATAAAATTAAAATAAAATAACGATTTGAATAGATAAGTATTAAATAATTACATGATTAAATTTGTAATTGAGAACACAAAATTTAAAATAATTAAACTCAGAAGGATAAAAAAAACCGAATTTATAGTTTTTTCCAAGAAATTACAAATGTAAGATTTGAATATGCTATAATTATGGAACTAATGTATATCTTTCGTCGTGCTTCTTCCTCTTCCATGCATTCAATTTTCCACAATTAAATTTTTCGCTTTGGCTGCTCTCTCTTCTATCCATGAAAACACATTCCCAAACACAAGCTCAACATTCTCCTCAGTTTCTCCAACCAACATGTGCCACATTCCAGGGAAGATCTTCAAGGTTTTGTCCTTGGTTGCACCTGATTCATAACCTAGCAGACTTAGAGTCACATACCGTATCATCCTTCCCATGCACCATTTGCAAAAGGACCTCCAGCTTATAGCAATGCATCCTTATATACGCATAAACCCTTTAAACCTCCAATAAAGTCGCCACAGGTGGCCTCCCAGAGCTCTAGCGATTCGGGTTTCTTGCCACCAGTCTTCTCTTCTAACAAGTGTTGTTCAAAGTGTGCTTTTCATTTCCATTTCAATGTATTTAATTAAGAACTCTATTTACCTGTACTTTAAATATTATTCTTATAATTGATCCCGAATCCAACTAAATATTGATCCTGAATAATCTAATGACTTTTAGATTATTATCGGATAAATTTATCAAAAAAACTAAGGAGAAGTATGATTTTCTCTATTTGGTGCAAGTGCAATTGGCAATTAAACCACTGACTAGAGAAGGATGAGCAACCTCGGTTCTTTTATGTTTAAGAGAAAAAAGGCATAATTCTTTTTTTGACTCACCCTTAGGTTGTGTTACTTCCTCTCTTTGTGAAGGTCCGATTTACTTTGATTATTTTCCAAAGTTCACAATATTATTAAAAGAACAAAATCCTTTAGATGCCCTTACCCTCAATATCAAAACAGATGGTTTTGATATGAAGCCTGGTTCTTTACAATATGGTCTTAGTCTATAAAATATTTGCAAAGCTATGATTACTATTTGTCGTAATATTAGATTAGGATCATTTGTTAAAGAACAAGGAGAAACCACACTTTGTTTCACACAATATGTGTTAAAATTTGAGCTTTCAATTCCCATAAAGATCTGTTGGAAACAAATAGATCTTCATGATGTTTGGACACTAGAAAATCAAATACTCAGACAAATTCCTAAATCCATTCATCCTAAAGCCATCATTGAAACTCCGGATGAAGAAGTTCCAATTAGATTCTAAATTTGACTCTTCTTCAGTTCAATCATTTCAACCAGCAAGGCATAGTGTTCATGGAACACGAGAAAGTTCATCTTCTTCACAGATCAACAAACCTATTTACAAGGTAGAAACACTACCTACAGTTACCCATTCAGAGATTATGTCTAATAAACCAAAAAGTCCAACATTCTCTGACGTGGAGGGTCGACATATCTTTATGACTAAAGCAAATGGCTTTATTCTAGATAACGATTTGTTAAAGAAACATTTTAATAGTGAGAAAAATGCCAAAGATTGTGAATGTTTTTTGACTTCTTTCTCAGAGAAAGAAAAGAGTAAATATCACTCTTTGTATATGGAATACATGCAAAGGACAAAAGTCCACCTTTATTTCTTTTGGTTTTTAAAAGAAACTTCTAGAATTACAAAAAGGAAATATCCTAACTTTCAAGAAAATTCAAAAAATACTCTGAATACTATTGATACAAAAAATAAATATAAAGTGGCTAATAGAAAGATAATCTCATCTACACATCCTCCTGATGTTTGCAGTAGAAATTACTAACACATGTAAAGCAGTTTCCCTAAACGGAACTACTAAGGATGGAAACAAGCCAATCACTCTTGAAACAATTAATCATGTGATTGAACAAAATAATTATACAAATATGTATATCCAATCTTTGGGAAAACAAGCTGACCAAATAGAAAATATTCTACAAAATCAGGAAACCCAACCGCTTGAAGCAAAAGAAGAAATGTTAAATCCTTCAACATCTTCTTCAATACAAATTCGACCTATTCTGTTTCATCCTCTTCCTCCTAAAATTCATAAAATAGAATTCAGCTTTAAAAAGGAAATAGATATGTTGACAAAATTAATGTCAAGATTAGACAAAGAGTAATGCTACTCATACAAACTATTTATACAAACTTACACATACAAACTGATATGTCATTCCTATATTATCGCCACATCACCCATGTTAATTAATGTTATTTATTATTAATATATATTTATCAAATCACTGCATTTATTTATCAAATCATATTATACCACGTCAGTTTGTATGGGTGAGTTTGTATAAGTAGTTTGTAAGAGTAACATTACTCTTAGACAAATTGTCTATCAATGACAGGGGCAAAAATGTTCAAAAAAAAAATACTCCTCGAATAAATATGCTTCAAGAATCTATTGACAAAAAATTGATTTCTGAGTCAACAGCTCCTATTATTAATAGGCTTAGATCGGGAAAACCCAAGAAACCCTATTATTAGAGGCCATCCCCTGTTAATATGTAGTTTGAAGATACAGACTATTCTGGTGTTGTTTTTGAGGAAGCTCTATTGTTGAGTGGAACATTGATGTTCTTACATAATATCATATTCTTATCGTTCTCAAGCATATGCTCATGTTTCTTAGGTAGTAAGTTGAAAGGTAATACTGATAACAAGATTACTGACATCATTGTCTCAGGTTTTGTTGGTCAATTACAAGGATGGTGGGATGAAGTTCTCACTACACAAGCAAAAAATGAGATAATATTCGCAGCAAAAACTTCATATACAACTGTCTAAAATGAATTTGGATAAATGGAGCAGAAACCTATAATTGAAAAAGATACAGAAAATAAACTCATTTATTCAATTTTAAAACATTTTGTTAGTGATATCAATCTTCAATTTAGGATTTGCTATGACCATTTAAATAATTTGAGATGTCCAACTATGTCGATACTTTTACAATGGAGTCATGCATAGAGACGATTCAAATTCTAAATATTGGAAAGAAAAATTTGTTGATGGAATTCCTAAGCCTGTAGCAGAAAGGCTAAAAATAAAGCATAGAGAAAGACATAAGCGGAAAGTTCCCTATTCCTTTTACACTGATGGTGAATTAGCCCCTGAAATTGCTAAGATTGATCTTGTAATCTGTAATTGGGCTAAAATACAAAAACAATTACAGTGGGAAAAGGCCATAAAGGCCAAGGCTGTGGGTGACTTTTGTGCCCAATATGGGTGTAATACAACAAATGTCAATCCTTCAAGGGCAAATAAAAATAAATCTAATTCATTCCAACCATATAAGGTTTACAGAAGAAAAAATAAAAATAGTTTTATCCAAAAAAGGGCAAATACGCCTAAAATAAGAAAATTTAAAACAAGGGCACATAAACAGCCCATTTGTTTTAAACGTCACGAGAAGGGACATTATGCCTCCAATTGTAGAATAAAAGAGAAAATTTCTCAAATATCTAATGAGGATCTTAAAAGAACTCTTATGAATATTCTCCTTGATTCTTCTGATAGTGAATTAGAAGAATTTTATTCTGACTCATCTGAGGAGTTAGATATTAGCTCAGAAGAATCTAATCCAGAAGAACCTCAAGGTTGTAAAAATGTATGTTCAGATGAGTTATGTATGTGCTCATTAGAAGGAATAAAAGAATATTCCATTAACTTCCTCACTAAAGATGAAAATTTGATCTTAGATATAATAGATCAGATTTTTGATCCAAAAGTTAAATGAGAAATGCTCGAAAAATATATGGCTCAAACCAAAGAAAAGAAAAGGCAAAATGATGAACCAATTCAAAAACCTATTACATTGGCTTCTTCCTCTAAATCTTTTTTCTAAAATTATTGAGCACATACAGAAGAAACAATCCAAAAAGCCTTCTATTCATGATCTTACGTATGAAATAAATACTGTCAAAAAGGAATTAATAACTCTAAAAAATAATATTAAAGCTCTCAATCAAAGAGTTGATAATATTGAAAATGAAGGAGAAATAACTCCTGAAATTCCTCCTATTGATGAAGGAAGTTCTTCAATTATGGAAGACCAAATGGGTCAATTGCATAAGCAAAATTGGATCTCTTAAAGATAAGGCTTCTGAAGGAACTATAACTCACAAATGGTATACTAATACAACCATTTCTATTCAAGACTACAGTTTCCAATCTATAGCTCTTATTGATTATGGTTCTGATTTAAATTGCATCTCAGAAGGACTAATTCCTTCTATGTATTTTACTAAAACATCCTAGATTTTAAGTGCTACTGATGGCAATAAACTTCTTGTTGATTATAAGCTATCAGGAGCTATGGTTTGCTCTTGGGGAATATGCCTTGAGACTTCTTTTATTTTAGTCAAAAATTTGACTCAAGAAGTAATTTTAGGATCCTCATTTCTCAATACGTTATATCCATTAACTTTGGATGAAAGGGGCCTAGAATCCAACATTGAAGGTCACCAAGGTTTGACTTTGTAGAAGAACGAAAATGGCAGAATATATTCATTGTCTTCAAGAAAAATTAATAATAAAGAAAGATTTCTCTTCTTTCTCAAAGAAAAGGTGCATTATAAAATTCTTCATAGGAACATTGCCAATATGCAACAAAAAATTAAAGACTTCCAAAAAATCCTACAAGATGAAGTCTGGACTACTCTCCCAAACGCATTTTGGAAAAGAAAGAAACATATTGTTTCTCTCCTATATGAAAAGGGATTTGATGAAAGGGAAATTCTCACTAAAGCAAGACCAATTCAAATAAGTCCTGAAAGATTGGAACTCTGTAAAAAGGAGATTCAATATCTTCTTGATAAAAATCTTATCAAGAAAAGCTACTCTCCATGGTCTTGTCCAGCTTTCTATGTTGAAGAAGAAGCTGAATTAGAAAGAAGAGGCCCAAGGCTAGTAATTAGTTATGAGCCTCTTAATGATGTCTTGAAATGGATTCGGTATCTAATTTGAAACAAAAGAGACCTCCTCAAAAGATTATACTCGGCCCATGTACTTTCAAAATTTGATCTGAAAAGTGGGTTTTAATAAATTCAAATTGCAAAAAAGAATTGATCTAAAACTGCCTTCACGGTGCCTTTTGGTCACTATGAATGGAAAGTTATGCCTTTCAACCTGAAGAATGGTCCTTCAGAATTTCAAAGGATTATGAATGAGATATTCAATCCTTATACAAAATTTATTGTTGTATATATTGATGATATTTTAATATTTTCTCAAAATATAAATCAACAGTGGAAATATCTCTAGCATTTCTTGAAAATAGTCAAGAGGAAAGGATTAGTTCTATCTCCATCTCCTAAGAAACTTATGCTTTTCCAAACTAATATTAAGTTCTTAGGACATATTATTTTTCATGGGACAATAACTCCCATAGATAGAGCTATCAAATTTGCTAATAATTTCCTGATGAAATTAAAGAAAAACAACAGTTGCAAAGATTTTTAGGAAGCTTGAATTATATTTCTGATTATTATCAGCATTTATCTTTAGATGCTAAACCTTTGTTTGATCTCTTAAAGAAAAATCCGCCTGAGTGGGATGCAAATTGCACCCAAGCTATTAGAAAAATTAAAACTGAAGTCAAGGAATTGCCTTGTCTTAATATTCCAGATCCGTAAACTCAACTAATAGTTGAAATTGATGCTTCTGATCTTGGTTAGGAAGGAATACTTAAACAAAGAAAAAATAATACAGAAGTTCCTGTTAGATTTTATTTAGGAGTGTGGAATGTCGTACAACAAAATTATTCTACCATAAAGAAAGAAATTCTTTCTATTGTCTTATGTATAACAAAAATTTCAAGATGATTTGTTAAACAAGAAAATTTTGGTTATACTATATTTCAAATCTACAAAAGAAGTTTTGAAAAAAGATATAAAAAATATAGCATCAAAACAAATATTTACTAGATAGCGGACCCTACTTTCTATATTTGATTTAGAAATTGAATATATCAAAGGTGAGGAAAATTCTTTGCCTGATTATCTAACGCGTGAATTTTTGTAAGGCTTCAAAGACAACCACCAGGGGCGCTAAGCCTCCAAATGAAAGGGGTTAAAGCAACAAAGGGTTGGCAAATTGACCCAATGAATACCCTTATATCATTACCATAGCAAAACCAGAAATAATAATTGAAAAAATACACTCAAATAGGAATGCTGTAGAATGTGGCGGAATATACCTCACTGACCATTTTAATCCTAAGTATTTCCTGAAGAACAAATGGTTCTATGAACCAATTTTGGTGGAGATAGACTCTATTAAAGTCATTCTACAATTACAACAAAGATGGAATTCATATTGCTTTTTCTAAGGTAATCATCAATCATGTTTTCTCTACTTCAGAATGGGGTTTTGATTTGGGAAAAATAAATTATTTCAAAGACAAATCAGTTTATCCAAAAGCATACAATTTTCATGAATATGTTTAGGCATGGGACTTATTTTTGCATTATCAAAACAAAAAACTGGTTCATAGTTGGTTTTTCCAGTTCCAGTATCTTGACAACACAGTTTATGAATTTCGAAATTGGTTTTTCCATTGGGGAATATCTGATAATATTTATCCAAAAGATGTAAAACTTTCATTTGACAAATTTTTCAGAGCCAACCATGGCAGAATTGATACTAGAGGTGAAGCATTTCTTCTCTTCACTGCTTATCATTCGATCCCATGGATCATGAAGTGGGAATATTCACTTAGTTTAAAAAAATTAATCCTAGAAATATTCAGCTTCCTTTTTTGGAAGGAATTAGGGATGGTAAAATCCGGGTGCGGGTGCGGGTTTTGCGTTTCCGCACCCGCACCCGAATTTTGTATCTTGTCTCCGATCCCCAAAAAAATCCGGATTTTTTCAGGTTTTTTCGGGTGCGGGTTTTGAGATTACCGTACCCGCACCCGCACCACACCCGAAAAAAACCCTGATTTCTCCGAATTTTTTTTTCACCTTTATCTTCACCCGGAAAAACCCGGATTTTTTTCTACTTTTTTCTTAATTTTTTTAAGAATTATGCGAGTGCGTTAGGGGTGTAAGGTTTTTTTATAATACCGTATCTGCACTACACCTGAATTTTTTTTTTAAATATCTCAACATTCAAATTTTTTATTCGAATAATTTGAATTTTTTTTACCCAGATTATTCGACTTTTTTTGCCATCCCTAGGAGGAATCCTTCATTCAGATGGTGGCCCAAATTCAACACCGAAAAATTTGGTCCTAATTTCAAGCCAATTAGACTCGTGACAAGCCGATATGCTCTTAAAGAGAAGGAAAAAGATAAGATGGATGTTGATCAATAAATTTCTCAACTTCTCACGAAACGCAAACACTTGTCTAAGTATGAATTAAAGCAAAAAATCAACACTGCTTTTGAGGAGCCAGAAGATCAAGCCGCAGATATGGGATCTTATGACCCGTTTGGTAGAGATTTGGCTCAAAACTCGAATAATTTAAAGGAAAATAATCCTTTCAAAATCTCTCGTACATGTGCCAAAAGATTTTTGCCCAGAAAGCAACTTTTCTTCGAGGAAGTGCAAAAGGAAAGTTATTAATTTAGTATAAGGAGAAATACTCTGTTCATGTAAAAAACGTAAAAACATGTTTTAGTGAGCTTTACCATTTACGTACTATTTAATACTGTTCACGACAATGTTACTGATCATTTTACTTTTGTATTTAAATTTGTGCAAGCTTAGTCTTTGGCATCATAGACAATAGCCTAGAGATATACTTTAGAAATCTGACTGTGCTCTCTCTTCCTTTTGTAATAAAATTTTAAGAAGTGTTGTTTAAAGTGTGCTTTTCATTTCCATTTCTATGTAATTGTTCTTGTCCTTTATATTTTGCTACATTGTTCTTTTACTCTTGATTTCAATTAATAAGAAGTTCTCTATTTACCTGTACTTTAAATATTGTTCTTATAATCGATCCTGAATTTTGACGAAATACCACACATTGAGCCGTTCAAAATCAAACCATTCCACTCATGCTTTTGTTCCAGGGATATTAGAATGGAAACTGCACCCTCCTAGTGATTCACCATACAGAAAAGATGGCAACTTAGGGTATTTAGCTTTAACCGACTCAAAAAATGTCGTGCAATCACGAACGATGTATTTAACATTTGGAATGTAAGCAGGGAGGGCCATCGGATTTGGCCATGGCTACAGCAGTTAGCTTGGATAACCAACCGCTATCAGGAGCATAGTCATGGACCATGGCTACAAGGCCTTTGAGTTGGACATTTTTGGAATGCGGACCCCAAGTTGTGTGAAGATTTTCACTTTCTTTTTGTTTAGCATGAAGTTATTCTGGTGAAGGATATGGTGCTTTCTGTGAAATTCTTCTCTAGTGAGACCTCCCTATGGGCTGTATTCGTTAGCTTGGAGAATGGGAAGAGACACTTTTGTTTTTCAAGGAAATGATAAGATGATCAACAGAAAAGTTATAAATAATAATATTGAGAATGAAACGAAGATATATTGATATAAGATGGCAATTAACCAGTCTGAGTTACGGCGATTTGGACTTCCAATGTTATCGATTATATTAATGTGTGCTTGCAATATATCTAATAAATACAAGCTGGGAGTTTAATTTATGAATATTTCTTTTTTCCTTTTTAATTTTCTCATAAGAAAATTTATTCTCACAGAAATATAAAATTTATTATCATTTTCTATTATATATATTCGAAGGGTTCAATTCTAATCTTAACCGATATATATGTATGTATATCTATCTAAAAAGCTATATTTTTCCAAATTTTAGTGCAAATATGATTAAAATATATTTTAAAAGAAGGCTAGCTTGCTAGCTTCACGAAAGAATCATGTAACAATAGCATTTGTCAAACTAAATAAAATCTTCCTTTTATCTCTAACTTAAACACGTTATTATGGTAGCTCTATATATGTACTTGTCGTTATGAAAGTCTCTAAATCTTCATAAACTCATGCTAATCACGCAACTTAATCATGCAAACAATGTCCATCTCGACAATAATATTAATTTCAATCTTCTCTAATATTTGAACACTGCGTCATATACGCACCTCTACTCCTAACCATTTACAAGCATCCTACAATTATGTATATATCGGCGGCTTATATATTTTGTTTTTATTGCCTACCGGAATGGTCTTAATTAATAGTTCAAATTAATTAGTTTAAAAAATAAAGCAAGATAGAAACTACAGATGATGGATACTCTAAATAACATAATTTTATACAATAATATTGTCAGATTAATAAAATAACATTTTTGGTAAGTTTTATACATTACATTAGATAGATTAATTATATATATATATATATATATATATATATATATATATATATGTATTACATTGTGAAGCTGTGTATAACAATTTAACCTACGCAGATCATCTTAAACTAGTGGTACCGGTGCAAATTCCGACGTGGGGGCCGGCCTGGGACCATGGCTGCCTGCGCCTGCCGACACCAGAATTAATATACTACACTTAGTTTATACGTGAGTGACCTTGTGGGAGTATTCTTGACTCTCTTCTCTTTTCGGTTTGTATTATTTCTAAATTCTAATAATAATTGTAATAATGAATTTTAATATATCTTTGACCCCTGTAATTATTTATTTTCTCTTTACATTGGACCCCTTGATTATATGTGTCCCTACAAACAGTGATTGTGTCTCTCCACTTCTGATCCTTAACCTATATTTAACAAATCCTTATTAATTGTTCACGTACAAATTAATTTGACATTAACTACAGTAATTGATCTATTCAAACTGCACGACATATCAATTTTATAAACAAATTATGATGTTAAATTGATGGAAAACTCTACGAAGCTTATTCCAGTGAAGTTGAAATATATGCAAGCATATATATAAAGTTGGAAATTACAACAAGAATCACATCAGGCTTAATATCTTATGGGAGTCATAATTTAAGTGACTGTAACAAATCCGACAAAATTATATGCATAAATTATGAAGATTGAGAGGAAATCAAGGAGGTTGATTGATGGAATTTGTTCGATTGCTCATTGATGAAGGAACATCCTTAACAAATTTAAAGCAAAATTTTATCTTTAGTTTGATAATGGATGACACATTATTGAAAGTATATGCCTAGTACAGTACTGCTGCTATAAACGTACGCAAAATTATAGCACACAGAAAACTAATTAATTATTTTCAAATTTGTTACACTTGAAGTAATGAGTAAGATGGCTAGCCATTAAGGCTATATGTACAAATTATACATTCATAGTTGAGCTCGAATTAAAAAGAAAAATAAAAAGAACACAATATAAATCAAACTTGCATGTGATTCAATATAACATAAATAGAAAATATCAACAGAAAATAAACTAGAATGATGGATCCCTCAATACTATTAATAATGATATACAAACATAGATGTCAAAAAACATTTAAAACAACTAGTAAAATGAAATAAAAAAATATCCAAATTCAGGTCAAGGATGGTAACATATATATATATATATGGGAATTGATTTTTTGACATAAAAATTTAATACAATTTATTGATATAAATTTTTAATTATTGATCTCACCTCATTCAATGATTGATGTATTATTAATTTTATTTTGTTGAATTAGCTTTTTTGCCCTCCCTTCTATCCATGGAAATATAATTCCAAAAACAAGCTCAACATTTTCCTTAGTCTCGCCAATCAACATGTGCCACATACCAGGAAAGATTTTCAATGTTTTGTCCTTGCTTGCAGCTGATTCATACACAAACCTGGCAGACTCATAGTCACACACCCTATCATCCTCCCCATGCAATGTCAGCAATGGAACCTCTATATCATGACAATTCCTCTTTATATACTCACAAATCCTCAAAAACTCCAGTGCAGTCGCCGCAGGTGGCTTCCCGGAACTCCGGCGATTCGGGTTTCTTGCCACCAGTCGTCTCTTCCACTCCTCTTTGTATGACCTGCTAGCTACAGGTTTTGAGACCACTACTTTCCAGGTTGGTGCAAATAGTGCAGCTACATGAAGTAGCTTGTCCAGGGGCCACATAGGCTTGAATTTTGCTGAAATACCACACATTGAGCCGTTAAGGATCAATCCATCCCATTCATATTTCTGTTCCAGGCTTATGAGGATGGAAATCGCACCTCCAAGTGATTCACCATACAGAAATGATGGCAACTTAGGGTAATTGGCTTTGACCGAGTTGAAAAATTGTATGCAATCACGAATGACATATTCAATTTTTGGGATGTGACCAGGGATGCCATCAGAGCGGCCGTGGCCTTGGAGGTCAAGTGCACAAACTATGAATCCAGCCTTGGCTATGGCCACAGCAGTCAGCTCGGATAGCCATCCGCTATCACAGGTGTAGCCATGGACCATGGCTACAATCCCTTTGAGTTGAGTGGTGGGATGATCAGGTCGCCAAGATTGAGTGAAAATTTTCATCTTCTTCCTGTTGAGCATGAAACTCTCTTGGTGAAAGACTTGATGCTTTTTGTAAAATTCTTCTCTTGTGAGATCTCCATACGGGCTGTTTTCATTAGCTTGGTGAACAGGATGAGACATTTTAATTTGGTTTTCTAGATGGAAAGTGTGCTATAAGCAAGAAAAATAAAAAGCAGCGAGCTTGGAACAGTAAATTCGATCAAAAGATAGATGAAGAGAGTTGGTTACGTAGCAAACAAGCTCATACGCATCCTATATATAATGCAAGTGGGATTGCATTGACATTCATTTACATACACATACACAACAAGCTCAATAAAAGAGACGTAACCAATATGGCTCCAGGTTGCAGGGAAGGTATGGAATGGTGCAACGTTAGCATCACAAACATCCCGTTGGTTGGCAATTAACAATTCCTTCAAATTATGAGGCCATAAACAAGTTGTATTTGGTTAATTTATGTACAGTAATGGAGGCTTGGGATTGGGACTGCGGTTGCTGTGGCCTGTGGGCCACGTCGACGCATGTTTCTAGAAAAGACACTTCTTATTAAAGTCTCCAATTTCTGTTGCTTCTTTTATTATCTTGCCCCACTACTTTCTCCTAGGCCCAATAAACTAAAACAAACAAATCTCTCTCTGCTGATAATTAATTTCTTCTCGCCTCTCACCCAACCCAATGTTAATTTTATTTTTAGTAGAGGAACCACAAAATTATCTTAAAAATTTCGTTAAAATTGATTATTTTATTATATTTACTGATATTTATAATGAGTAGCAATAACAATCACTACCCTTTTTATGCATCACTACTACGAGACAGTGTAGTAAAGGTATTGTCAAATGTCAATTACATTGTCAAATGTCAATTACATATGTATTGAATACATATTTTGCTGAGAATAAATCTAATATTTATATAATTATAATCTTTTATATAAAAACTAAAAATATGATGGTCAACGGGAAATTAGAATTAAAAACAATATCTCAATGCGTATCTAAACAGAAAACAAAAGCTAACGTGGCATAGAGAAGCGTTATATATGGAGATGTTATGATAAGATGTTGATTGAAATAGATGGGTATGGACGTGGCAAATTCTAGGTGGTTGTGTGGTGTGTTTGCTTCCCCCAAGGTTAAGCTTATTTAATTAACAATTAATTACTCTGACATGAAATAATTTTTAAAAGCTATTTTACACAATACTTGCCAACGGCGTACTACTTAATTAATTGCATTATTGTCACCCTGCTGCCGCCTGTCCTCGCCCGCTTGCTGCCAAGCAAGCCACTTAGCGGCCGTGCGGTCAAAGGAAAAGAGGTGAGCATATTAAGGATGAGATCCACGTTAATAAAAAATAAAATACGAGAATATAATTATTAAAAAAATAAAATTATTATATTTGATTAGATATAAAAATTTTGGTAATGGTTATTATAAAAATTAGATTATTGTATTTAGTTATATATAAGAATATTAATTTTATTTATTATACGAATAAATTTGATAAATAAAATTTTTTTAATATTTAAAAAATACTTAAATTTTTTTTATTTTAGTATAATTATAAAAAAAAATTGAGAATAACAATTTTAAAAATTTAAAAATTTATTATAAATTATTATAAATAATTTAGAAGATTTTTTAAATTTATTATAAATAATTATAAATATCTAATAAAATATTTACAATAAATATCCATAAAATATATACAAAATATTTAACAAAATATTTTAAAATTATAATAATTAAATTTTGGATACAATCAAATTACAACCCCCAGCACACTGCCATCCACTCGTTCCTGCTGCCGTCCACCCAAGCCAACTTCACAGTCACTTGAAGCTCTACGCCACCGCTACCGTCTTCCCAAGCTGCCTTCACAGACACTCGAAGCTCTACCTAATTGGGCGCCACCGCTGCCATTTGCTCTGCCCAATCGCACATCGCCATCGCCGTCCACCACAAGCCATCGTTGGTGAGTCAAAAGGGGGGAGAGACTAGAGAGACACACACACAAAGCTATCCGAAGGCAAAGGAGGGGAGGGGAAGAGACAGAAATAAATGCAGAAGAGGCAGGCAGTGAGCTGGGAGAGGAAGGAAGCGTGAGGTTCAGATTACGGGTAATCTGAAACTCAAGAGTCAAGCGGGTTTCAGATTACCCCATTTTGCAATAATATGAATCCAATGGGAATTCAGATTCCCATTCAAAATTGATACATCAAACAAGGGATGGGTTTTTTTTTTCCCCCTCCCAAAGATTCCTAGGCTGTGTACCAAACTGCCCCTTAACCTCTTCAATTTTAACTTTTTTGAACGGAGAGACCCTTTCCACCGTTTCTATACATAATATTATTTTGATAATATCTAAAAGAAAGAGATTCTGCGTGCAATTTTTTTATTATTAATTTATAAAATTTAATGATTAAGATAATTAATAAATTTATAATATTAAATATAAATTTTTAATTTTTAATCTAAATTATTAAATATGATAAAATCAAAAGCTAGAAAATTAAATCAATAATTATGTAATAATATCCTTTTTATAGATAAAAATCAATTAAGTTACTAACACGTTAATAGATTAAGAAGATTTAATAATTAATAAAACAAGTTGTGTAAAACTTTGTTCATCCTATGATGAAGGTCTATATCTTCCTCCTTTTTACAAAATCGTAGCATTCCATTGTCAAATTCAACATGGCGAAGAAAGCAAAACACGAATTCTTTTTGAGAATAATAAAAAAGAAAAAAGATTTTATATGAAAAAAGAAAGAAAGAAATAAAGAAATATGGCGGCCCTAAGCTTTTCCAAGCATTCACAACTTTTTGATAGCCTATTCAAGCAAAGTGCTTTTGATAGTCTAATCAAGCAAAGTGCTTCTAATGTAGACGAATGATTTATTGTTATCTAATAAAATCTAACATACAAGATGACAATAACTAGTAAAAGTGATAAAGCTGTTTAAAAAACAATACAATATAAATAATTTAATTCTCATCTAACATATGAAACAATCATGATCGATAAAATATATACGTATATAGTGTCTTATTCAATTGTGCAATTGATATTATAGTTTGCGTTAAGAAAAGATTTATGACTAGTGAGCGAAGTGTGTGTGTCCTATTATAATTGATAAAGGAAAAAAAAAATTGCAAAGAGAGAATTGTTCGCAGGATTGCTTAATAAACAAGTAAATTTTGTCCTTCTGCTTTATTTGAAGATACTTTTGTTTTTGTTTCAAAGGCTCTAAAAGCACTCTATGTAAGAAAAAATATATTCCCACTCACAAACACACCATTAATATATTTCTTTTTGAAAGTGAGATTTTGCTTCGCCCGCCGCCCAAAATTTCGGAGACGTCAAAATATACCCAAATATTAAGGAGAGAATTTTAAATTTTAATTAGAATTTAATTTTGTTCACATTGTTAATTTTCTTCCTCTTTCATGTGTTAATTAAATTGTTGAATTGCCAAGCATTGAAATATTGAGTATAAATTGCTTGATAGCTTGACGCTTTACTCGATGAGTATGGAAGTACTAGTAGACTAGAGGTGGGTTCAGGCCGGGGTGGGGGCGGGGATGCCATCCCCATCATCATTCCTAATTTGAAAATTAATCCCCATTCATGCTCTATCCCCAATTTAAAAATAACCGCTATCCCCATCCCCATCCCTAATTTTTTAAATCATCACCATCCTCAATCCGTCCCAAGCTACATATAATAATTTCATTTTTTTTTGTTGAATTATATTTTAGCATTTTTCTCAACATTGCAACCACAAGTATTAACAATTCTTCAACTTTTGATTAACTTCACTTTCAAGCTTCCAAAATAAAGCAGTGCTGATTTTCTAATTTTTTATAATCAATCTATTAATCTTATTGACCTAGAATTTCACAAAAACATCATAAATACCTTTATCTTTAAGCTTGTCAAATCTAAAATTTTTTTTAATAAAAAAGGTATTTTAAAATAATTTATATTTTGGGTTCTATCAGTTCTATCAAAAGCTTTTAGGACTGGCCTCTCTTCATTTGTAAATACATAAAAAATCCTAGTTAAGTCATTAATTACAAAAATTTGTAGGATCAAACTAGGCTCAAACATGATAATATATACAAATTTCATAATTTTTTAATATCTCTAGATATTAAAAAATAAGTTTTTAAAGACTGATCTCCTCCACAAAACTAAAAATCCCAGAGTTGCAGAGTCATTTTAAAAAATTCATAAAAAATCAAATACTCAATATTTTTCAATGAAAAAAATTTTAGACAAACCTATGAGATGTTTACTTTAATATATATAAATTTGAAAAGCAAAATCAAATTAAAATTATTACATCAATTTTTTTAATCCTTCACTTCTAGAAATAAGGTTGATGTGTTTTTCTTTTATCAATCCTATGCGCGCACACACACACACATATTTGGGGAATGGGCTGGGCCGGGTTGGGGAACACAATCCCCATCCCATTCCCTATCCTCATTTAATTTCGAAAAAAAATTTCATTCCCATCCCCGGCCCAAACGGACTGGGGAGTTGCGGGGGCCCATCTCTATGAGGATTGGTCCCAGCTCTATAGTAGACAACCAAATAACTATCAAACAATGTTGTTAAATCATCGAGCAGAATCTATTAGATAGAAGACAACTTACTCAGGTTATATAAACAAAAATTATAATTTAGCTAGAACTTAAAAAAGTTCATCAATTTAATTATTTTCTTATTTCTCTCTGTCATTTTCACTTTTTAAATTTTGACGAAAATTGCCTACAAATTGAAACCATCCAGATTTTATTAATCAAGTGGCTTTTATTCAATATTTGAAAGTTTTTTTTTTCAAAACTCAAAATTTATTATCAATTTCTTAAATTAATAATTAAAAACATTTGGTGTAATATTGGAATAATTACTTTTGGAGTTACTTACTATGAAATATATTTCTAAAAAAAAATTATATTTTTTTGGTTTAGAATTTATTTATAGTAACTTTCATAAATGATGCGTTCGAAACTAGCAAGTATACTAGTCGCACAAGTAATAAAGTGATAAGTAGATATCGTTCCCACGAGGATTGATTCTAATTGAATTTGTTATTTTATAGCCACAACAGAACAAATGGGGGGTTTTGTTGATTGATTAACTAAGTGAAATAATAATGCAAACGAAGAATAACAAAACAGAAAGTTAATTCGAATGAAAAATCAATGAGAGAAATCTGGTTAAGGGATCATTCTCTACCACAAGATATGGATTTGCGAATTAATCGTAGAATTGTCATCCAATTACAGCATTGAAGTTATCAACCGTAGATAACAACAAGCTCTGTTATCCCAATCTTTCCTTACTTTGTTGTTAAATAAAATAGGCTCTTTACTTAATCTCTATCCATTAAACAACCTAGAACAAGCTCTCTAAATTTAATTCAATGGATGCATTATGAAAAGAAAGACAGGTTGATCTAAGCAATAAACACACAAGCTCGGATTATTTAACTTAGGTTATATTCTCCAATTGCAATCTCTGATCACAATTTTGCTACTAATGATTAGAAATTCAAGACAATTACGGATCAAGATTTCTAGTCTAGCAATAGACAATATCCAGATTATATTCAGTTGGCCACCCAAATACAATCCAGCAAGCAATCATAAGCATTAAACATGGGAAAATACAAGCAACTTCAATTAGAGAATTGGATAACAATTCCTTGCACAATCAATTCATAAAAACCATATCAAGGGCTTTGAAATCACCCTCAACCAATTCAGATTTAGTTACACATATTCAGATAGAATACAAATACAATACAATATGGAGACATTCCAGAAAATGAGAGGGAAAGGGAAACTTAGCAAATTTGATGAAATCTATTAGGATTTGTAGTTCTTCCTCTTTCCAAGCCTTCAATCTCCTTCAAGAACTCCAAGAGATGAGAGAAATCCAAAGATGCAGCCTCCTCCACGTTCTCCCCTCTTCAAGTTATCAAAATAAAACCCTAAAATGTGTTTAAATACTCTGCTACAGTGACTTGCTACAGTGCCCCGTATTATACATGCTACAGTGACTTGTGGAATTATATTTCTATACATCTCACACTGTTTTGATTACAACTTTTGGTACACTGAATGGATTTATAAACCGTAAATTTCTCCAGAAAATAGACTTCGAGAGCTTTCCAACGGTATATAACATGTCATCGGGTTCATTGTATATCAATACAATTAAATCCGAGAAGATCACTGACTAGCAGAGGTGAAAATGAAGGGTTTTACTCCATTTTTGTGCAAGTTGCTCCAAAACTCCTACAAACATCAAAACCACACAAAAACATAAAAATACCAAGGAATATAGCAAAGAAATATGGACGAATTGATATAAAAGTAATACATAAATAGACACCTATCAATAAATATGTTCGAAAATTATTTTAATTCGACACTGTACGTATACATGTCATATATGTTTTCTAATTAAATTACGAGAAATCATATTCTATTCTTCTTAAAATGCCCCACGTTTTCCATGGTGATCAAAACCATGGCATGACCATGACTATTGGAATCAAAGATTTCGAATTACTTGTTTATTTTATTTAATTTTCCATGCATGATCGATATATTTTGATAAAATAATATATACCCTTTTTATAGAATTGTTCAAAGCCCACTTCAGCGAAATTGATTGACTTTTATTTTCTTAAAATATTAATTTTGACAAATTGAATTGGACATATTTCTAAAGATAAACGTGGTTGGTTACTCGAATATTTGAATTGAACCCACAATTCATTCATTTAAAAAGGTGCATATAAATGCTACATGTTGCTATCATTTCATGCTATACAATTGTACTATGGCGAATAATTCCCTTATTGTAAGGTCAAATTGAATTGTAATGTGAATTCAACAAACTTGTTGGCATTAAATGAGATCGATTTTAATTTGTCAAGATCATTAATTGATTGATTTGTAACTAATAAGTGAAAAGCATACCTTTACTCTCATATGCTATAAGATTTTTGTCTTGTTGACTTGAAATCTCAAAAGTTATAAATTGTAACTATAACTTTTATTTCCATTATTATAAGATAAAGATGTAGCTTCATTTAACTCAAGCCAAACTTCGATTTAGTTTCATAAATGATAACAAAATAAATTGTTTCAATAGATATAAGATGCCAAGATAAGTTAGGAATCATGTGATGCACAAAATTCAACTATAAGAGGAGACAATAAAAATTTGTTTTTTCCCTTCTCTCAATTTAATGTATGCAAGTCTTGTCTTTTCTTTGTGCGTTTGGACTATTTTTTTTTTGTTTTTTGTTTTCATTTCACATCAAATTTTATATCATATTATTTTCATTTCTCAACTACAGTTTATTTTTAAAGAAAAACATAAAATAAATATTAAAATTCAGATAAACAATTAAAATGAAGGAGTGCTTTAAAAATAAGCACAATTGAAAAATAGTTGTCATGACCATTGACTATAATTTCATAATTGATCAATAACTTGATATTTTTCTTTTGGCGTCAAACTCGATCTAGAGACCAACAACAATTTGAAATGTGAAATAGTCATTGGATAAATGATTATTTTTCAAAATACTCCTCTAATTTTGATTGATTTTTGTAATCACCTCAAATAAATAATGAAATACATTTTTATTCTAGAAAATGTAGAGAATACCCTTTCGTTTTCGGTTGACGATGAAGATTTTTAAAACAAAAATTTAAAATTTAGAGCCAAATATTGTGTTAGTTTTTTAAAATTGCAGATTACAGAAATGTTCATGATGGTGTAAATTACAAATTACACATGTTTATATTATAAATTTAATATATATATATATATATATATATTTTTTTTTTTTTCAAAAAGAAAGTTTGGTAAATGACTCACCTACTATTAAGTCCAGAACTAGTATACAGATAGAGACAAATAAAGCATTGATATATATGATATAATATTAACATATTCTCTCTCATCTCACAAAGGTACGGTAGGCTATTTCTGTAAATAGAAGCAAAAACTGAGGGTAGATTTGAAATGATCAACTCCCGCTCACCAAATCTGGTCTTCACTTTTTCTTTCCTCAAAAACCCTAATAACATCCAAAATTGGAAAACAGAGCAAGTGAGCATGAAGAAGCACAGACCTGCAGCTTTTTGAAATTTCAACGCTTCTCTTGCTCTTGGGATTTTCAAGCAACCCTTTGTCCCACTGTTTAGATTTCTTCTGCTGGATGATGATTGTCTGCCACTGCTAACTGTCTCTTTGCTGGTAAGTGGTCTTGCTTTTGTCTTTTATCTGTTTTTTTTTTTTTTTAAGGTTTTTGAAGTGTTGATTGAAGCTTATTAGTGTGATAATTGTGCCCAAGTTGTTGTTTCTTCTGGTTTTCAATGGGGGTAGAGTTTAGTTTAGCTTAAGAGCTTTGTTTGGTTGCTGGTAAAATGGCGGAAAAAAAGAGAAAATGAATAAATTTGAAATTTTTTAGTATTCTAGTTCCTGTTGAACTCATTTAAGTGAGTTGAAAGTGTCAAGGGTTCAACTTTTTATTTTTTATTTTTTTAATATTTTGCTTTCTGAGCAAAATAGCAGCAAAAAATTAGGAGAAAATGGGAAATGTTTTTATTTTTTATTTTCATATATCTCTTAATTGATGTTTTAGTGTCTGTTTCTGGGTATATTTTGCTTTAATTTTGTCGTTTGTGGTCGATGAAATTGCAAATTGAGATTGATTGTGAGATTTTCTTTGCAGTGTTGTTGTATATATTGGATGTGCATTTCCTAATGGCTATGAAGAGCACTACTATTATCGAGAATTTAGGACTTCTAAATGGTAGAGTTGATTCATTTGGTGATGATACTGTTCACGGGTCCATGATGAATGGCGGTAATGGGAAAGAGAGTGAGAAATCCGAACACGATATCCTAGAGGATTTTGATTCTTATTGGGAAGATATCAATGACCGTTTGATCATTTCGAGGATGGTTAGTGATTCTGTCATTAAAGGTATGGTAAATGCGGTTGAACAAGAGGCAGCAGAGAAGATTGCTCAGAAAGAATTGGAAATAGCTAGATTTAAGGAAACATTGAATCTCTACCACGTCGGTGCTGACGAAAGTGAATCATTTGGGTCGTTGGTGATGGAGCATGAGCCAGGAAGTGCTAAACGTGGACCGTATTCAACCTTGTCAGATGCACCATATAATTATGATCGGATTGGAGAATCTGTTCGAAGCCTTAAAAGTGTCGCTAGAGAGCAGTTGAAGAACCTTAGAAAAGAAATTGACCGCATAAGAGGAAGCAGCTCGATTAGAAGGATGGGTTCCCATTCTGAGATGGTGGGATTGGGCGGTATTCTTCAAGCTAAGGTGTCTGACATAAAGTGGATGGATGTAGATAAAACTCTTGATTCCTTGAGAACAACAATGGACACGATATGCAAGCAGGTGGATGACATGGTTTCTTCGTCAAAAGCATCACTCTTTCAATGGCAGCAGGAGAGGCAGTTTCAAGGAGAAATTGAAGATATGGTGATCACGAATTGTATTCGGAATCTCAAAGAAGAATTTGAAGAAAGATTATGGGAACAAAATGCTCAGTTTTATGATAGCGAAAGTGTAAGCTGGCTTGAGAAGATCAAAGAGATTTCAAATTTACGTCAGGAATTGGATGCCATCTCCAAATCACTGTCTATTCCAGAAATTGGACATTTAACTTCTCATGGGTCAATGGAAGTTGGTGAGGAATGTAATAACCAAAAGATGACCGATCCTTTGCACCGTAAAATTTCAGGCAATCATGCTTCATTAACAACTTCTCTTTGGGAGGGAAATGGGAAGCATGATGAGTCAGTTATTGCTGTGCCTGAGAATTTGGATTTTGCCCAACTAAAGCACATGTCAAAAGAAGAATTGGTAAGTTATTTTAAAACTGAAATGACGAAAATGAAGAGAAACCATGAGCATAGAGTGCAAGAGATTACTGAAGAATATTTCACCCTCAAGCGGGAATACTTGAGAGAAAGAGGGTCTTCTTTGCCATTTAAGAAAGATAAAGAGTTTGATGCACTGAGGAAAAAGATTCCTGATGTTATTATGAAATTAGATGACATTCTTGTAGAAAATGAGAAGTTACCTACATTTAGTAAGACTGCCGAAAGTCTTTGCCGTTTAAAGGACAGATTGGAAACCCTGCTTTCAGAAAATTGCCAACTGAGGGACATGCTCACTGAGAAGAAAAGAGAAGTTAAATGCCTCTCTTCTCAAGTTTCTGATACTGCAGAAATGATGGCACAGCACTGTCTTTCTGAGGCAAACTTGGTAAAAAGAGTTAGAAATCTTCAATGTGCTGTAGAAGATGCACATATTGAAACTTCCATTCGTGAAGATGTGTATAAATGCCTTCTTAGGGACGTGTTGGACTCTAGTAAAAGTGTCACTGAACAATCAGACATGGAATATAAAATAATGCAAGAAATTTATGAAACTATATTTAGAGGAGCTGTTCAAAATGCTGAACCTGGCAGCAGGTGTGAATTTGAAGATTCAGATTTGGAGTCTGTTATTATGCAAGGGTTGTGTGGTGTGATATTCAGAGAATCATTAAGTCAAGCTGAGGAGAAACTAAATGACTTGAACCTGAAATGTATTAATGAAAATGAACTTCGAGTTGCTGTTGAAACAGAAGCATTGCAGAAAGAAGAAGCATTAAGATTGGAGTTTGCAGAGAAGGAGAGGCTAAAGCAAGAGACACTCTCATTGTCACTATTGATGGAAGAAAAGGAGAAATTAGCCAAGGAAGCAGAAGCTGCCTTGGCGAAAGAAAAGGATCATTATGAGTTAGTTTCTCAAGAACTTGACAATTTAAGAGATGAGAGAAGTCGACAGGAGATATTAATTTCTGAGAGCAGTGAAGAATGTAGTGTCTTGAAGGGCAATTTGATCAAGACATTGGAGCAAATTGAACTCTATGAGGTGGAGGTGCATGAGCTAAAGCAGAAGCTTGAACTGGCAATGGAAGAGTTAAGGGAAGCTAATGAAGAAAAAAGGATCCTTCAATCTATTACTCAAAATTCTGTATCAGTAGTTGAAGCTAAAGATAAGGAGCATAAGAAGCAAATGCAATCCGTGATCATTATTGTCCAGGGCTTAGTAAAAGCAATTGCTGATTTTGAAAGCAGGGTGATGGAGGATATTAAAAGAAGTAGTACAAGGTACTTAGTTATAGTTATTTTTTATTTGTCCTATTTATATTCTGTATTGAGCTATCAATTATCATCATGACCTAAGTTGATTCCGTTGTCTGCATGTTTCTACAGAATGTAGATATTTGGTTTAGTCTTGTCGGTGTACATTACCGCATATGCCTATATTAATACATGCAAAATGATTGATTTTGATGCTTTCAGTAGATTAAAAAATGTGTTTCAGGTTGGAGATGTTATGCCTCTGTTCTCTCTATGTTGCGTTGTTCATTGACTGTCATTCATCCGTAAAATTTGAATGACTGGAAAGCCATGATATTTGTGAAAAATTGCAATATGAACTTGAGGTTATTATAAAGTCATTTTTTTAGCTTAATTAGTTTCTTGCTAGCCTTATGCATCTTTCAAGTTGCTGATGAATTCATTTTCTGCAAAAGAAGTCTGCAAGGTAAATTAGTTATGCATATGGGTCTTGTCTTAGGTGGTAAAAGAAAGAGAATCGCTCAGGGGTGGAGCATCAGTTAGGCCAAGTCTTTGGCGAAAATCTTTTTTTTTTTTTTTTTGTAGGACATGTATGCCAGCTTATTTCTGCTGTCAGATATTTATTCTTGGATAGTATATAGTTTCCAAAAAACTAATGACTGAGAAAAAGTGGTCAAATGTCAAGGTCATCACAGATTTTTATGAGTTTTTGAGTTGAAGCTTGAATTGGTTCTTTGATATGTAATGATAAAATGCTTTTGGCATTACTTTCAGATTGGACAATGTGAGTTCTCAATTGAGAGCTTTCATCCAAAAAGCTAAAATAACCAAAAGGACAGAGTTGATGTACAAGCAGAGACTTGAAAGGAAGTGTTCTGATCTTCAAAAGGCTGAAGCGGAGGTATGTTGAAAATTTTGCGTTAAACCGAAGTAAAATATATTGATGTGTTTAGTTTGGACCATGTTCTCTTAATTTACCATTTGCTGAATGAGGCATAGGGCTTTATTTCTCGCTAGTCATAAATTGGCATGATAGAACTCAGATTTACTACAGGTGATGTGTTTTTCCATTAGTTAGAAAGGGCTATGTGATGTCATCCCTCACAATTTTGAGTATAGGTTTTGAAAATCAGTGTTATTCCTCATTATATCTGTATTACTCATTGGGACGTTTTCAAATACTTCTGAGTCATGAAGGATTATGTTCCTTACTCATAGATACGTTGTTGACAGATATATATTGTTGAAGAGTATGCGTTACTTATTCTAGTCTTTATTGGGCATTCTGGTTTATAGGTGTTGGGTAAAAGAATTTGCATGAAATATCAATTAAATGTTGTACCTGTTTAATGAGGAACTGGATTTAATTAGAAAATTTATTTTATTCAAGTTAACTACTGCATGTGAATCAGTTAGAAATATTGTCTTCGAAATATGAGTTTGTCATATAATGTATGATTGTTCCCACTGGATTCTCTCCTTGTTCAGGTTGATCTCCTTGGGGATGAGGTGGATACACTTTTAAGCCTTCTCGAGAAAATATACATAGCACTAGATCATTATTCTCCAGTTTTGCAACATTATCCTGGGGTAAGTTTCTTTTATGCTACTGAAAAATTTAAACTCTCTGCTTTTATTTATTGGGTGTGAGTTAGGGCAAGCAGTATGTTTCTGTCAGCACAGGAAAACTAGAATTTTCTTTTCTATTACTTTTACTTTTATCTTAAGCTGGAGCCACGTTAGTCTAGTTCTCTATGGTCTTCTGCACGGTGCTGTGATGGAAAGACATTCTAGGAGATGAACAACTATTTTGAGAATGTGGAGTTCTCTGCCAAGTTATCTCCTAGCCAAGTGTTGAGCATATACGACATATTGAAAGGCTGATATGATATATATGTCACAGAATGAGTTCTGATGAACATATCTAACATTAATTTGTCTAAGCGATTTTATTTGGTGAAAATCAGTGTTGATTATTGAACCAAGAATTAACTTGATGAAAATCATTGAGTTCTGGTATATTGCTAAAACATTTGTCAGGGTACTGCTTGGTTCAATAATCAGTGTCTTACCCAAGAAATTCTAGTTGGCAGTATAAGTGCATTTTTGATGGATGCAAATCCTCTGGTTTTGATAGATATGCCATATAATCATCTGAAGCTGGCTTGGTGAGTTCATAGTCAAATGGGAATCCTAATTTGTACCTTTTCTGTGACATAGTCCAACACTTAAATATGGAGCAACTGATTAACATTCTTTTCAACTGCCCTGCCATAAGTTGTCGATGCTGTTGTCAATAAACACTTTCCTATCTTTAGAAATATATGGTTTAATTCTTTATCTTCTCATCTTAAGAATTATGGACCCATATTAGTGAAAATTCTAGAAACCACAGATATATGCTATCTTTGGTACCTGCATTTCAAGTTTTTGATGCCTTTGCATATACTGAAGAGTTATGTGTCTAGAGTAAATAATTTTGAATACCAATGGTTGCCAATAGCCCAACATTCTAAAACTTCAACAAAATCATTTAGCATTCCAGGTCGATACTAAGATCCTCCTACTTCCAAATAGTGATGGTCATTAAAGAAGATGAGGAAAAAGGGATGCATTTAGTGACATATAAATCACCCACTTGTCACCTGGTCAAATTTCAGACTTTATTTAGTTAGTGGTGGGAATAACTTGTGTAATGATGTAACATTACTAGTTAAATAGCTTCCTAGGATGTGTATATCTATACTGGTTGAGATCTTTTGATTTGATTTAAATTTTTAACCATTTATCTAATTAGATCTAATGGTTAAGATTAAAAGTCAATAACTCACGTTTAATACTGCCTAACTCATCAAATCCTTACACCATTAGATCTGCATAAAGCAATGGTTGAAAAAATTTAGTTTCAATTTTAGGAAAAAAATTTTATGAGGAGATTCCAACCCTATTAATAAAATAAAATATACTTGTGTAGTACTTCATCTACATGTTGAATATCAAATAATAAGTATTTTTTATATGAGATTCCATGTCTTACGGGGCTTAGCTTCTTATAGGTTATTGAGATTCTGAAGCTGGTTAGAAGAGAATTAAGTGGAGAACCTACTAAACCAGCTTGATCTGCGCTTGGATAAGGTAATTTTTGGAAACTAAGTGATCTGTTAAACAGGTGAACATTTCAATTTGGATATTTTTTTTATTTTGTTTATTGAGGATTCTTCTCAATTTTTTTCTTTTTGATTGAACAGATGGAAGTCTGCATGGTTTCTTTTTGGTCCCTGCTGTTTCATCTTAGTCACCTCACCATTTTGGAGTCGAATTCTGGCAAGCTGAGTCCATAGCCTTGTGAAATCAATTCCAAAGGAGTAGTATATATTGCAGGGTTGAGGCAGAAACGATATACTCTTTTATGCACTGTTGGTTCTTGTCCCTTGTATAGAGGAGAAAGGGGAAAAATGCCAAGAATTGCAATGGCATTAGCAGGAGAAGCCATGAAGGTTAGTGTATGTGGCATAGGGATGTCTCATATTTTTTTTATTTTTTCCTGAAGTTAAGGGTGCTCCTAGTCTCCTTCAGACAGCAGGATAGTTGTTCCCTTCACAATTGATAGTTCTTTTTGTTTCAGTTTTACCTCCTGTTTATAGTAGGTGTATATTCTACGGGCTATAAACCACAGTCAGTTCTTGTATTTTGCGGTTTTCAGCTTCACACATTACCCCCACTTTCATAGAGCGTTGTAGTTAGTCCTGTAATGTATATTTCGTTCTTATAGCAGTTAGTGAAAGGAAATTTTTTCACATTTAACAAATTTACACATTTTCCTTATAAGCCTGCTACTGCCAGTATGTATGAAAATCGGAAGGAAGAAAAATCAATCTATTTATGATCTAGTTTTTGATGGACAAAGCATTCTAATGAGGGTATGTGTGCCTTTGATATGATAATATGCACTATTACTCTGAATTCTCCTTCGATACCGGTACAGTGTTTTTCTTGAACATTTAAACATAATACTTTCAATATAACATCTTTGAATAGTAGATTAGTAATATTGAATGTAAAAGTTGTAAAATTTATCAGTATTAACATGTGATGGGATGTTTTACCAACTTGTAGGTGTTTTTAACTCTCTCTCATATCTCCTCTTGAAGATAAGATGGGGACTATAAATTAATTGTATTCCTTGAAACTGTCTGGAAGGTAGAGTTATGGATATCTCCAAAGATACCATTTGTGGGCAGTGGGCTATCTTCAAGTTTTATCCTTGATACATGAATGTCTCAGCAATGTGCAAGGATTTCACCCAGTCAGCATGCGGGGTGCCTGAAAGGCTGATACTTTTTATTTTTTAATTTTTTCCTACTCAAATTATCACTCTACTTTCAATTGCATTTTGATGATTTTGTCACCTCTCAAAGCTAACCACCCATTCCCCATCACATTTCTTTGTAAATTTTGCTTGGTTGGGTTGAGATGTGACCCAAACGAGGAGTTATCCTGCTACTTCACAGCAATAAAGTTACAAGTTCAATGATATTTTGGCGGCATTTAGTACTGTTATTAATGAGTATCGAATATCATTAATTTCTTTTTTACGTTACCATCAGCAAATAATTATTAAAAAGCTTCTGGACCTACATTTAACTTGGCAATTCTAACATCAGGTTTAACATTAAATGAAGGAAAAATTAAAAAAATAGATAAAATTAGGGCTTTAAATTAAATTTAGATATATCCTGAAAAATTTTTATGTCATGTATACTTTCTTTGGAAAAATGATATGATTAAAATGTACTTTAAAACTCAAACTTAAAAAAAAAAGACGCATTTTGTCGTGACTAAGAGGATATTCGACATGTCGAGTCATGTCAGATGTTTCAATCGACATTCGACATCATCGTCGATGTTCACTTGACACTAGACATAACGTGTCGAGTGAATATCGATGATGATATCAAATGTCGGTTGAAGCATCCGACAGACTTGACACGTCGAGTGTCTTATTCATCACGACGAAACGTGTCGATTTTCATCATTTTTACACACATTAAACCAAAAAATCAACAAAATAACACTTCATTTAGCCCCACAAACACAAAAAAAAAATACAAAATACATACCAAAACTCAAATCCTCAAATTCAAAATCCCTAAAATCTATCCCCAATCCCCAAACACAAAATAGGTTTCTCGTTTCTCTTGTTGCATTTCGGACTGCATTTTTTACGATGTCAAGGGGTATTAAAAGCTGGACAACAACAAACGGTTATGAAAATAGGACACGGTTGTGTGAAAATAGGAAGAGGTAAGTGAATGAAAGAGGGAAATAAAGAGTTTAGGAATAAATTGAATTTCAAAGGGTATTTGAGTTTTTTTGTCAAGAAAATATCTATGACATGAAAATTTTTCGGGATGTGTTCAAATTTTATTAAGGACCCTTAATTATATCCATTTTTTCAATTTTCCCTTAAATGAGAGATAATTTGTGAGAGAGAATGGATTAACAAATCTAATTTCGCGGCAAACATTTGTCTTGGGAGTGCTTGAGCTGTTTCATAATTTACAATAAATCTGAAATTGTAATAGGTCTACCCTTAGGCTGTTGGTCACTCTTTATCACTCATTCTCGAATTCATAAATGCATATTAATTTGATTAAATAATGAAGAAAGTTCATCAACCATTTCTTAATTAATTGAATGGCCCTTGCCTTCCATGTGCTTATGCTCTTGGGCTTTAGCTTAGCCAAGACATAGTAAACATTTTGCAACTTGCTCCTATATTCTGTCAACTTTCCTTGCTTCAAGAACTCATCTCATTTATATTATTACAATGAGAAAGTCTTTGATGAAAATCAAACAAGTGTATTACGTTATTTATATATAATTTTTTTAATAAAAAATGTGTGATATTACGATTGAATAAACGTAAATAGGACATTATATATCCAATTAGAAGCCAAAAAGAAGCAATAAATTTATGTGTTAGTTCTTTGATAAAACTCAAAATTCTTATTTTGTGGAGGAGTTTTTTTTTTTAAATTTTATAAATAATATAATATAAAATTGTATTGATTATCTCATAAAAATAAATTAAAAAAATAAAGAATATCAAAGTTGGTGGGCTGTCGAATCAAACTAAAATTATTCAGTTGAATCAGCGATTGGATGTGTTAACCAACTTTGATTTCATATAAACACGTATATATAGATATTGTATAGACTAATAGAGTATGGTCCACAGTTTGATTGATTTCAATAGGCTCCAATTGATTCGAAACTTTAAATGGGCAGACAAACCCACCGACTATCAGGTTTGCTTGCTTCTTTGCTGAACTTTCCTTTCCTTCATAAGTTAATTATAAAGTAATAATAATAGCAATGATTTGATGAGATAAAGTTCAATAAGAGTGTTGAAAGACTCAAAGAATTTGACTGAATTGGGCATCGAATTTTTTACAATTTTCAATACAAGAACTTTTTTTTTTTGTACAAAGTGTCATGTCCGCTAACATAAATTACTGGTTCCATTCACTGCATGTAAAAAACTATAAACAAATCCAACAAAAAAAAAAAACAATAAAAATATAGCTTGAATGGGAAGCAGAAGTTCAAGTGGAGGAGGATGGAGTGTTAGTGTTGGAGAAGAATTAATTAATAAATGCAACGAACACAAGTGCATTGCAATTTTACAATTCTATTTTATAGTATATTTACATGCACGCAGGAGCACGATATGGAATAATTCATTTAATCTGAATTTCAATTGAATTTTGATAAAATCAAGAGAATAAAGAAATAACCCTTGAAGGGGGAAAGGGGTACTGGGGGATGGTACGGACAATTGCAAATGATTTTCTTTGATGAAATGGAAATCAAGCGGACAAAGTACAGCTTTTATTAGAATGGTAAGGGTAGTTTCGGAGAATAATTGCAAAGTGTTTGATCACCTTTCAGACAAATGCATGTGACCCACAGAGCAAATAATGGCGCCCCATCACTGGCAACCAACAAAGCAACAGCTGATAAAATAGTATTTTAGTGTCAAACTTTTTAGTAGGAGTAGGAGAGGTAGCTTGCAACAGACAAACAAACAACAGTTACAGAAAGAGCTTTTGTAATAAAGTGGAAGGAGAGAGAGAGAGAGAGAGAGAGGTGGGAAGGGACTTTAATTATGTCAGATTATTTTGGCTGATTTTGTGTAAACTGTAAAGTGAAGAAAGAAAGATAACTTGCAAACAACAAGCATTTCTCATGTTGTAATGAGCTTTTCCAATCTGTTTCATACCACAACCCATGTTCTGTAGATAACCCTTGTCATCATTTTCTTGTATTTCTCTGGATTTTTTATTTTGTTCCCAGATCTGCAAGGTGTCTGCTTTTGTTGGTTGGAGATTTGGTGATTTCAGGAAAAAGTTGCAGGTGGGTTGTTCACATTTTGTATGTTCATTGCTTTGAGGGTATTATTTACTTGAACGATTTCAGATGCTCTTGTGGGGTTTTTGGAGGTAAACTGATGTTTCAAGTATAATCTGAATGCATTGTGCCAAGTTCTTGCGTAGTTCTTTTGAATTTGTTTGGAGATTTGATGGAAATTGTTGGAGGTGATGTTTTTTAGGGAAATTATTGTATGTGCTGTTTGTCCTTGCATATTGTTTGGTTATTGTCATTCAATTGGAGTTTCGTTTCCCTCTGTCATTGACAAAAATATAGAAGATTTCTGAGCAAGAGTGGTAATGGAGAAGGTCCAATGCGGGGTAGTCTTGGGTATCTCATTTCTTTTTATAACATTTTTGTGTTCTGGAATTGGTGAAGCCCAGGCTCAGGCTCAATCTTTTCTGATTAATTGTGGTTCTAATTCTAGTGTTACAATAGATGGTAGGAGATGGGTTGGAGATTTGGCCTCTAATAGCAATGCCACTCTCAGTTCTACTGGTATTGCTGTCACCACAACCATACTAAGTGGTGATTCAACCTATTCCCCACTTTACAAGTCTGCTTGGATTTTCACCGATGGGTTGAACTACACATTTGAAATAGTTCCAGGCAACTACATTGTTCGGCTCCATTTTTGTCCCTTCGTCTTTGATAATTACAATGCCAATGATTCTTCCTTTGGTGTTGTGGCAAATGGCCTGAAACTGTTGTCTCAATTGAGTGTTCCTGGTGAGATTTCACACAAGAACTTGTACTCACAAAGTTCAGGTGGCAATGCAAGTTCATTCTCCTTAATTAAGGAGTACATACTGGGGATAGATAAGAATCTGCTTCTGATTGAGCTAATCCCTAGTGAAGGATCATTTGGGTTCATAAACGCTATAGAGATTGTCCCTGTGGTGGATAGTCTTTTTGCAGAGATGATTAAGAAAGTGGGTGGAAATGATGTGAACTTCAATTTGAGTGGTCGGGCGATTGAAACAATGTATAGGTTGAATGTTGGGGGTTCTGAGATTGGTCCCAATCAGGATTTGGATCTTTGGAGAACTTGGGAGGTGGATTCCAGTTACATGATCACAGCAAATGCCGGGTCTGAAATAAAAAACAGTTCTAATATTACCTATGCTTCTATGAACGATTCCTCGGTGGCTCCTCTTCTTGTCTATGAAACAGCAAGAACCATGTCTAACACTGAAGTCTTGGAGAAGAGGTTCAACATGTCATGGAAGTTTGAAGTGGATCCCGATTTTGATTATTTAATTCGGTTGCATTTTTGTGAGTTTGTTTTTAACAGTGTAAACCAAAGGATTTTCCGAATCTACATAAACAACAGGACTGCGGCAAATACTTTTGATATCTTTGCCCTGGCAGGGGGTAAGAACAGAGCATATCATCAAGATTACTTTGATGTTGTGTCTTCAAAGATTGATACACTCTGGATCCAGCTGGGTCCTGACACTTCAGCTGGAGCTTCTGGAACTGATGCTCTCTTGAATGGGCTTGAGATTTTCAAGATGAGCCGAAATGGGAATCTTGCATATGTGGAAAAATATAATTCTTCTGGGAATTCAGTTGGCCATTCAAAGAACTGGATACTTTGGGTTGGAATTGGAGCAGGTATAGCTTCTGTTGCTGTTCTTGCGGTTATAATTACTCTCATCTTCTGTTTCTGCAAAAACAGGAGAGAAAAATCAAGTGACAGCAAAAGCAATGCTCCTGGATGGCGGCCACTTTTCCTTCACATGGGCATTTTAAATAGCACTGCTAATGCCAAGAGTGGAAGCCAAAATCCAAATGCATCTGTGGCCTCTATTAGAGTTGGCAAGAGGTTTACTTTTGCAGAGATCTGCATAGCAACAAATAATTTTGATGAAAGTTTAGTTATTGGAGTGGGAGGTTTTGGTAAGGTGTACAAAGGGGAGATTGAAGATGGCACCCTTGCAGCAATTAAGCGGGCGAACCCACAATCTGAGCAAGGCCTGGCTGAATTTGAAACAGAAATCGAGATGCTTTCGAAGCTAAGGCACAGGCATCTGGTCTCCTTGATTGGGTTCTGTGAAGAACAGAATGAAATGATCTTGGTTTATGAGTATATGGCAAATGGGACTCTTAGAAGCCATCTCTTTGGGAGTGATCTTCCTCCATTGTCTTGGAAGCAGCGACTAGATGTGTCCATTGGTGCTGCACGTGGACTGCATTACCTTCATACTGGAGCTGAGCGAGGGATAATCCATAGGGATGTTAAGACAACCAACATTCTATTGGATGAGAACTTTGTGGCCAAAATGTCTGATTTTGGGTTGTCAAAAACTGGTCCTTCTGTAGACCACACTCATGTTAGTACTGCAGTGAAAGGTAGCTTTGGATATCTTGATCCAGAATATTTCCGAAGACAGCAGTTGACTGAGAAATCCGATGTCTACTCTTTTGGTGTGGTGTTGTTTGAAGTTGTGTGTGCTAGAGCTGTCATAAATCCAACTTTGCCAAAAGATCAGATCAATCTTGCAGAATGGGCACTTAAGTGGCAGAGGCAAAAGTCACTTGAAACGATTATCGATCCACGTCTCAGAGGGAATTATTCTTCCGAGTCACTGCAAAAGTTTGGGGAGATAGCAGAAAAATGCCTTGCTGATGAGGGAAAGAACCGGCCTACAATGGGTGAAGTTCTATGGCACTTAGAGTATGTCTTGCAGCTCCATGAAGCTTGGATGCACACCAATGATAGAGAAAATTCGTTTTCAAGTAGTCAGGCTTTAGGTACGCTTGAAGAGAAAGGGGCAGAAAATGCGCAAGAAGTTCCAAGTCTAGATGAAGAGAATAGCAAATAAGATGCTACGTCTGGGTTCAACATGAGAATTACAAATTGTATCCAGTTTTATACATTTCTAAATTCTTTCTATTTGTTATTAGAGTTCAATATGAATTTTGAATATTTGATGTAATATCTTAATTAACTAGGGAAATGATTCACAGTTTATTCTTTTTAATATAGGCTTCAGTTATAGTTAGTTTTTGTTTCACATTTTGAGTTTTCGGGGCAGCAAGTCTTATTCCTTAACCATATACAACAGGTAGAACTTTCTTCTTCTTCTGTTTTTCTTCTCCTTGTGGAGCCATGCTAGTTTGAAATTTTCATCTGCTATATCTTTGTTCAATATGTTGTACCTTGTTGAAATGGAGCTGGAATAGTCATTTGTCATTTGGTCTGATGAATTTCACATGGTTGAAATGAGGTGAACTAATCAAACCTCTGCAATGATCCTTGATAAGTTTCACGAGAAAAAAAAAAAAAAGGGACCAACTTTAAACTGGTTAAGGGCCCTTCAAATCATGGGACCGAAAACAACAATTAGATTGGTCTAAATTGAAGCAAATAATAACAATTTGAATCAGTTCTGCTACTGTAGCCATTTAATCAAAGTTGGAAGACTAGTGTAGGATTAAAAAGTAAGATGATATTGAAATGAAAGGTTTTATTATCAACTTTCGTCAGCATTTCATTTCTTGCAATCGTCAATGAGCAGAATCATGATTTGTAGTTTCAAACGTTGCAGCAGTACTGCATACAGATTCAAGCAGGCGACCCTCTTTTGATCCAAGTAAATTACAAAATGGAAGTACTCGTGTCGCTTCTCAAGGCCTCCTCCCACTGCATATCTGTGCGAAAATTATGACAGCAGACAGCTCACGTGGCAGCAGTACAGCTGTAAGGAAATAACATTATCATGCCAATCATCACGCAATTGCCCGAACAATTCTTCTTGCCCTTAGGGCGCCTTTATAACTTTTTTTCAATACATTCCCACCAGGCATACCGTCAGCAGCGCAATTAGCATGGATGGAGCGTTTTCGGCCGCACCCCATAAAGGATGTGGGATTTGTTATATCGTCAGTGTGGTCTGCTCCTAATGGGTCAATAACTGGTCGATGGATTTGGATCCATTTTATAATCTAAATTATATAAACTGTTATCATTGATCTAATGTCGTTATTGAATAGTACCATTCTATAACCTGATATGGGCGTGCCTCTGAATATCTTGGTAAAGTGTTCCCTGCGAAATACTTGAGACTTTTGCTAGAAATCCAGGGATAACCCAAATAATTATTTTGCGTTGAATAACACCACTTATTGATATATAAAAGCAGTGCAGTACAGGCACACATCGCTGAAATTACAAGGACATCATTCCAACAACAGTCTCTTATCAGAAACAGAAAAAATATCAAATACTTAACACACTCACTCACACAAACCAAATAGTCTATATATTTGAGGCAGCTCGCTTGTACCATAAATCTATTGGAGAAGGTCTCAAAGTTCAAACAGCAAGCTTACTTCCAATGCTGCCACATAGCTGCTTCACTGCCTGGAAGCCTTCATCATCAAGTGAGACAGCACTTAGGCTTTTGCGTATAGCATCCTCAGTAACCTGATGAAATTCATACTTTGACTTGAACAAGAAGTATCCGCTGCACTCATAAGCTGAAAGATTATGTGAAGTTGCCACTTTCTGCAGCAGGGTATAGCAAGTCGATCAATTATAACCAACAGAGTTAAATTCCCTACCATGACACAAACTTCTCACAAGAAACCATTACAGAATTAAAATGTATCAGAACATTAAAAAATTAGTAAAAGCATTCAAACCCAGAAGCAGGCAATAATCATGCTGCACCATAGCATTACTTGCCATAAACTGAAGCTGTAATTTAAAGCCCCCAGAAAAAAAAAATCACTAAAAGACATTACTGAAGCAAGGCAAAACAAATAATCTTGTGTTCAAGAATTCAAAATAAAGATGCAATACATTGAAGAACACATCGAAGCTTGGTTTGGTCTATGATACCATAGGCCATTTACCTGAAGAAACAAAAAGATGCTTTTGCCGTAACCAGAAATCAGAAGATTATACGGAATGTTCTTTTGCTGTAAACAAGAACTTATCTTGGAAATAACCTTTGCCACAATCTTAGTGTTGTAATTGTGCTCAAAACGGAGAGTCTTAATAGGGTAATCTATCACAGCACTGATACAAATCCCACTCTGCCTATCACAAAAGAAAGTATCAACAGGCATGAGCTCCACAGGCAAGTGATCTGGAAAGTAGCAGGCCTACACCAACAGAGGAAATAAATTTTCTGAATAGTTAAAAGCTGACATCAAGAAGAAACAGAATTTGCCACTGAAATATATACTTTAGGATATAAGCAGTTACTTTCAACACTAATTCACGTCATTTTGAGCAACAAGGTTATAATAGTCTATCAGTTCACAGGCAAATCCTTGATTTCTCTGCATCATTAAAATTAGAAGATATAAAAATATCTTCGCATACAGCCATTATATAAAAAACTCGAATTGTGAAACGCAGACAACCTATTTTGATGATATAAACTAATAATTTAAGAAAAATTAAATTCTTTTATTTTTGAATTCGAAACACCCAGTTGGATTTCAAATCTCAAAACTATTTTTATGACCCATAATCCCTTAGATCTGCTGATATGTTTCACACTCACACACACTCGAATCCGTGAATTAAAGTGGAAATTTTGGAAGAAGAAATAGTGCAGTAGCTTGAGTCTTATAGATTTTTCTGGAAAATTGTTAACAATCATGAAAATGGTGGCTTAGCAAACTTTTCGAGAGGTCTGCCAGCTCTCCCAAGAGCTAAGCTCAACCGCATTCTGTGACAAAAATTCTCTGCTTCCTCTCTCTCTCTTCTTTCCCTTATTACTCTCTAACGAACTCCCCTCCTCCAGCTCAGCAAACACAAAACTAACACCCAGCCTTATTTGCAACAGAAAACTTAACAAGAAAGTAAAAGAAAAACTAACATTCTTCTTTCCATCTCTGTCCTTAAAGTTTTTTTATTTTTTATGCCAAGAGTAAGTGAACTTAATTGGGGGTTTAGTTATGGGTCTTAACAAACTTCAGTTTGAAACTAGAGCTCCCACTGAACCCTACAACATTTTAGAAGCAAGAAACTTGCTGATCACCCAACAAACCAAACCGCTAAGTCAAATCACAGACCTTCTGGGATCAAACCACACGCCTGATCATGCCAGTAGCTCCTCAGTGTAAATTTTTTTTAAAAAACCAAACACCTTTTATTCAAACTCATGATCATAGGCCTTTTTCAATATATATATATATATATATATATATATATATTAACCTCCCTTGAAATTTGATGTAATTACAAATAAAAACTCTTTGTTTGAGAAACAGACAGAAACTATCTTTGATGTTTTAAAAATCATCTAATTATCTCCTAAACTCATTAGTCTTTTTTTTTTTAACCCAAAAATCCCTTGCCTTTTTTTTGTTAAATAAGTTCTTAAACTGAGGCTATGTCCACACCCTACAAGCTTGATAGTTGCAAAACATGTAAGACATATAACATCCCAAATAGCTGGTCTCAAAGGGATCTAAACCCTTGACCTCAATGATGGGCCAAGGGCTTCTTACCACTACAGCCCAACCCTTGAGGTTATTAGTAAGTCCTTCAACAATATCTAGTATCATAAAATTTTTTACAAAAGGGTAAGTTGCTACCTATTCTCTGCAGCAAAGATGCCCATCTGTAAATAGGCTAAATCTCAAGAGAGGTCATTGAAATTTACTCTTCAAAGAGTTCACAAAATCAAGAAATAAAAAGGTTTAAAATCAGAAAACATTAATCACTAGCAGACAAATGTCAAATGTCCTCTCCACTACAAACATTGAACATTATAAAGGATTTGACTACATTCAAACCATCAATTGTTCTCCAGCCATCAAGAACCTTTAGCGACAAAAAGCAAAAGATAATGAAGCTGGCACCCTCAAATGATAGTCTCAGGGAACAAAATTTAAGAATTACAAAGCAGTACTATGGAGAAAAAAAAAAAATGCTTGCAGCTCATTACCTGAAAACACATATGAAAAGCACCAGGGCTAGCACAATCATAGAACAAGCGGAAAGAACAGTTATTTGTTTCAACAGCAACCCTCAAGATCATTTCCAAGGACATCGCATCCACATAAATTCCGCTAGAGCCATAAGATACCAGAAAGACATGACCGTATTCAATGGGATTTTCCTTAAAAACCAAATGGAGCAATCAGATTGCAGAATGAGTCATGTGTCATCCAAACTATAGATAGATAGGAATCAACATTTATTACATACTCCAAAAAGTTATGAGCTATAGCCAAATGGCAATTCACTGGGCCCAAAAACTATTTCTTGAAACACTAGCAGCCTCTCTGCTACCACATTATATTGCTAACAAAAGGTAAAAGAATCAAGAAAAAATAACAATACATGAAACAGTTGTAATCAGCTAATCAGGGTGAATAATGAACATGGTGGGGGACTCAGCCAATTTGTCAGGATGTAATATAAACTGATGGACGTAAACTACAAATACTTGGCCTTACATTTAAAATAATCAACAAGGCATCACTAGGCACAGCAGCCAAAGGAATGAGCTCAGAGTTTGTCTTCTCACTGCTTGCAACACAGAAGAGTAATTCTTCTTGGCAGTTCATGCAGTGAAATATGGATGAATCCCTTTGATGACAGACTTCGTTGTCCTCCAATTTTGATAGATAGTCCATGCTCCATTCTTCATTCAATTGAGCAAGAAACTTTCCTCGACCACTGATGACCTGGAGGAAGTACCACAGATAAAAGACTTGGCAGAGACTTAAATCTTCATTCAACAGAACTACCAGCTGTTTTGTTTCAATAAGGTTTCCAGTGCTGCTTACGCTACCTTAATTTCAGAGGTCATCACATCATATTTGAAACAACCTTTTGACATCCGCTCTTCCCACTGAAAGTGATAAGAATGCCTTCAGAAATAATAATCAGACCTCATGGAAAAGTAAGCTTGATGTTTGTCAATACCTGAGCGAGAAAAAGAGCATCTAAAATACTTTGTTCTTCTTCAGAAACATTTGAAATCCCCCCACATGGAGTCTTCCCAACAAGAGATTGGCTACCCAAGTAGTAAATAGGGGTTTTGATACCTGTTCAAATTATTCAGATATTCAAGACACATAAAAGGAATGAAAAAGACAATTTTCTTTAAGAGTTCAACAGCCCAGACCATCCTGTTAAAAACCCCGCAAAGAAATACAAAGAATGCGCATATGAATTATCCATCAGATTATGCAAATAAAAGAAATTCTAATGATCTATCACTGAATGCAGTGTAAATGGCAACATCCATCATGTAATACTCACATTACCAACCGGACATTTATTATCTATTTGCTGCTATTTAGATAAAATCGCTCTCCAAGGTATCAGCACATCATTGACTTTAATCTGGTAGAATTTGCTAATATAAAAAGAAATGAAGAAATAGACATACTCACATTACCAACCAGACATTTAAAAATCTGTAACCATCTACTGACATCGATTCTATACCACAATAATCATGAAGCTAACAGCTAAAATGTTTCTAATTTTGTACATTCAATTCATACCCAGTAAAGAAGGAGAGGGGGGTGTTTTTGTTAGGGGTGGGGGGTGGAGGGGTTGGTGTGGGGGGCGCGCCGGGGGTGGAGAGAGGGAAGGAGAGAGGGGCGGCAGACATGTGTCATACAAGCAAGTTTGCAGCAGTTTGAAGAGCAAGCAGATAATATCTTATAAGGATGACCATTAAAAAGCAGCAGTGAAGATTTATAAATAAGACTAATAAATGAAAAAAAAAAAACAAGTTGAAGCGAACCTTGAAATGGGAACAACGAACATTTTCGCTGCTCTGGCGTTGAAAACTTTTGCAGAAATTTCTTATGTTCAAGATGCTTGACAGAAACCATGCTCAATTATAAAATATTAGTAAACTTATGAGAAGGTGAAAGAAATCTATTACAAAATGTTGTTCAAAGACTGCTGCAGAAAAAAAGGGTTAGATCTGTTGGATGCTCATATCAGCACCCGCCACCAGCAAGGAAGGTAAGATCAGCAGGATGCCCACCAGCTGAAGGTAGGGCACCACGCCCACCGTGAAATGAAGGGGACGCAATCAAGAACTTAGGAAAAGCTTGCATACATTCTTCGCCCCTTCTAATCTGAATTCGAGTCTCTCTTCTTAGAGCCGTGTTTGAATAAACGAAGCCAGCCTTAATCGGCCAGCGGATCAACTTCTGTCTATAAATTTTGAAAAACCACTGTAAAATGCAAAATCAGCAGATGAAGTCAGCCTCTAAGCTTTCAAACTTCAATCAAGCAACAAAAACAGAACCCTTATTCAACTCTAAAGGACTACAGTAAAAAAATTTAAAATAAAAACTAAAACTTATTAATTCTCCTGTTTCTTTCAGGAAAAAATGAATATTAACTTGACTAACATAGTTTCAAAAAATTAAAGGGAAAACTGTAAAAGCTAAAATCTTCAAAATAAAATCTTTCCATTATTTGGGACAATATGTATTAAAAGCTTTTTTTTATTGTTTACAGGAAATTTTCAAATTCCAGTTGTTATATTATCAAAAGCCTAACATTTAATGTTAGAACACTATAATTTCAGCCCTTAATATTTATATACTAACAACTCAGTTCTTACAATCCAGCACCTAACTAAAATGAATCTAGCATTCCTTAGGGAACCAAACATCATAAACGAAGGACTCCACTTGCCAATTTCCTTTCATATCCACAATTTTCCCGACAACCAGCCAGACACAAGGTAAGTTTTGCAGATTCATTACAATATCTCTTTCCTTCATTATCAATAAAAGCAATCCAATTAACGTTAAGATTGGTAATACTATCATCAAAACAAAAACAATAACCTGCTTTGTATTGCTCTTATATGTACGAATCTAATTATAATTTTTCATTGTTCACCTTCAGCTGGTAAGAGAACTTCCAATAATCCACAAAATTAAGAAACCGGCAATATTGCGCTTCAACAAGAAAGCAATATCTGCATTCAAATCAATTAACGTTCATACAAAACATATTCAAATAATTTATAGCCACAATTGTCAAATTACATGATAATGAATTTAAATTTATAGATAAAATGCAGAAAATAAGGGGAAAATCATTAAATTGTTCAACAATTTGACGAATTATACCTTGAAAATCGTGATACGTGAAGGAAAAATTGAAATTATTAAACCCTAATTTCAAAACAAAATGTAAAGAAAAAGGTGATTAATATTTATGTTTATCTCTTGACGATCGTTTGATGATGACGTGGGTTGATTTCGCTGACCGGAATAGCTGGATAGAGATTTGACATCAAATGAGAATCTGACACGTGTCTAATAAAAGAAACGCATGAAACTCATGGGCAGCCAATACGCAATCGTGCTGAGCGCGCAAGTACCTTCCTGTGCGCTTAAACTACTACTACATGAATATCAATGTGCTTCGAGTTTAATAAAAAATTTTCTAAGTAAAATACCTTATTTTATTACAAAATTATCTGAAAATGCTTGCTTATTTAGAAAAAAAAACTTTTGAGTAAATTCCGAAGGAAAAATATTATGCATTACGTTTGCGTAAATTTTAAAGGAAAAATATTATTCATTAAGTAAACAGCAAATAAAATGATAACTATAAAATATAATAAATAATAAGAATTAAATAAATAATATTATATTAATTTTATTATAAAATTAAGTGAATAGAATGATTATTATAAAAGTTATTATAATAAATAAAAATGTATAATATAAATTAAACGGGAGATACTATATTAATTTGGGTTAATATCATATACCATCCCTATGTTTTGGCCTAATTCGTCCAGAGTCGTCGTTTGCATTTTTTGTCTTCAGCTACCCATAACTTTTAAAAAAAAATCATGGACCACACTTCTATTAGAAATTTCGTCTGTTGACGTCAGATTTTCATCCAGTTCGATTGCTATTACTAAAATACCCCTCTAAGCAGTTATAAAAAAACATGCGCAGAAACTAAAGATACAACATAATGTTAAAAGACCAATTTACCCTTGAAATAGTGAATTTTATATACACTTTCATATGCCCTTTGGGTGACCTAGATGACATTTTTGCCCCTAAACAAATCAAAAAAGTAAGTAGCCGTTGCTTCATAGCCATTGGACTCCATGTAGGACATGAATTGTGCAGTATAAGTACTTGTTTTGGACAACAAAATTCGTTCACATTTCCTAGCATTCAACTAAAGCAAAATTCATTTAAAATCCTAAGCATTCAACTCAGAAATTCAGCATCCTTAATCACCATTCACACCAAGCATTAACCAACATCATTCTCAACACACAACCAATCACCCACATCAACACATGTAAAGCAATGAGTCAATCAATGTCAAGCAGTTCAACACACTGTCATAACTCAGCAAGTAGAAAGGTGAATGGCAACTTAATAAAATTCAAAAACAGGAAATAAAAGTGTGGTCAAAAGGCTGCTGTTATGATATCTGAGTCAACAAAGAATCCTGGTAAGTTCTATTTCATATGCATAAGTGGAGCATGCAACTTTTACATGTGGTGGGACCCTGATAATGAAGAATATGAGTATGATGTTGAATGCTTTCATGGTCAGAGACAAGAGATGGATGCTGCTGACCCTATCATAAGAGAGATGCATGATGATTTGAAACAACTGCTTAGCAGCAGTGAAACTGTCCAACAAATTAATGAACAATTGAGGAATGCTGTAATGGTCTGCAAGCTCCTAGTCTACATTTTCTTGTTGTTTTTACTTGCATGTCTTGTAAAGATGATGTAATGTAATAATAGATTTATGAAATGCACATTGATGGGCATGTATGCAATATCTAACAGTGAAATGCACAAAAAAAAGCAATGTGTTCAAGAATTCTTTGTATAAATAGAACATTGTTGCATTGTTTTAAACAAAATATCACATCATTGTTGCATTGAGTTTGAATTGAATATTATGCCTTATGTGGTCCATGTCTTGTGCCATATACAGAATAATATTCATAATGTGATACAAAACAATAAAATTTAGATGCCATATGCCTAGCTTTTGCATGCTATTACAATTTCCTTTACAAAAAAAATGCAACCCCATAGGTTCCTTTACAAAAAACATGCAACCCCACAAGTTCTTTTGCAAAAAGACATGCAATCCCACATATTTCCCCTAATAAACCCTATACACCATTCACTTAAAAGTTTGCATACATCAAAACCTACCAAAAACCAAGATCCTAGCTAAACTTGGTTACCCTCACAGTTTTGTTTTAGGAAGCCACCTTGCTTCTGCATGATTAACAAAAAAGAAAATAAATCAGCAAGACATATTGAAGCCCAAAAATGCTTATAAGTCAAAACAAATCAATTTCAAATATTACTTGTCCTTGTCCTACATGTGGGTGACTTAACTGATTGTTGAGGTGATATCTGAGGACCTTGAGATGTTGCTGAAGGTGGCTGGGATGGTGATGTTAGTGATTGAGAAGCAGTTTGAAGTGGTTGAGATGAAGCAGTTTGAAGTGGTTGAGATGAAGTAGTTTGAAGTGACTGAGATGGTGGTGGAGGTGGCTAAAATGAGGCTAATGACTGTCGATGAGATGATGCAGCAGGTAACTGAGAAGATCTTCCAACCTAAGACAAGCAAAGTGAAGTTAACAACTAAAGTAAAATCACATTCCTTAAAGAAAAAAAGAGTTACCTTTTGTTTCTTAGGGGCTGGGTGTAACGATCTGGGTCGATGTCCTACATCCTCTTCCTGGGACACAAACCCGATCTGAACCTAACCGCACAAGTCCAACGTATTGTCAGCTTTGGTCCGGTCCACTGGCCAACTGGCCGCACGGCTTTGTTCCACCAAGTGGACGCGTCCCCCACTCGAACCTGAGACCTCAAAGGTCTCCGTAATTCATCATGAGTACCATTCGGGCAAGTTGTCACGCCCTAACATCTCTTATTTAGAGATTTTAAGGGTAATTGAATTAGAAATTAATAAAAGTACGTCATCCATATCTCATTAATTTTTTTTCCTTACATATATATATATATATATATATATATATATATATATATCACAAGAATTAATTACAAGTTATGACTATTTATTCAAAATTATTTTTTTACATAAACTAGTGACTAAAATCAATAAATCAGTTGATAGTCACCTAACAAAATCTCCCATCATAAGCTAGGAGAATTAAGACAATCCAAAAAAAAAAATCATTGTCAGTATGCAGACTCCAGACTCCCTAGGAAAGCTCTGGAACATCACTAGGATGAATATCCTTTTGAGTACCTGTGGAGGGAGGGGGTGAGCATAAAGCCCAGTAGGAAAAATTTTAACATTATACTAAATCGCACACATTCAATCATCATTCAAGTACAGAATTATACACTCAATAACAATAATAATTCAAACAATTATATTTATTCACGCATCAGGTTTATAATCGTGTTCCCCTTAGATCCGTATACAAAACAACCTATCCAATGTCCAACACATCATATTTATCGTGTTCGTGTTCCCCTTTGGATCCGTATACAAAACGGTCAATCTAAGGTCCAACACATCATATTTATCGTATTCGTGTTTCCCTTGGATTCATATACAAAACAGCCCATTCAAGGTCCAATACATCATATTTATCATATTCGTGTTCCCTTTGGATCCGTATACAAAATGGCCCATCCAAGGTCCAACACATCATATTTATCGTATTCGTGTTCCCCTTGGATCCGTATACAAAACGAGCCATCCAAGGTCCAACATTAAGAAATTTATATCCGCATTCTCCTTGGATTCGTATATAAAACGGCCAATCCATGGTCCAATGCATACATTTATAACCCTTTTCGCATAATTTCCACGATAAATTTCAAAAGAATACAATTTTTATGCGAAATCCCAGACTTTTTGGGAAGTGTACAGTCGATTTGGGGTGGTTCTGTAATTTAACTCGACACTGTGCACTACGACACTCGACACTCGGCACTCGACAATGCGCGTTGAGTCACACACACAGCGTGACACACCCGACACTCGACACTCGAACATACGAGTCGCGTTGTGCATGCAACGCACGACACTCAACACTTAACAATGTGCGTCGAGTCGCACACACAGCGCGCGGCACCCGATATCGACACTCGAACATGCACGTCACGTCGCGCATGCAGCGCATGACACTCGACACTTGACAATGCGGGTCGAGTCACGCACATAGCGCGCGACACTCGACACTCGACATGCAGGTGTCAAGCGAAAAGTTAGGAGCTGCTTCCAAACATGTAAACATGTTCCATTAAGTCAGTTACACCATTCCATTTCCAGATTTCGACCTCTAACTTCAAAAATTCACCAAAAATCTATTTTAGCTCCAAATTCAATGAAATCAATGGAAAACTTACTTTTCTAAGCAAATGAAAAATCATACAATTCTCAATATGAAAAAATGCATCAGCTCAAACAACACAAGACAGTTACATGAACTACAACTCCCTTCAAAACCATCTCTACTTCACTTCATCAACACTTAGTTTTTCACACATAATTCCTCATTCAAACCACAAACAATCAACTTACAACGAGTAGTTTCACTCATAATTCATCATCCAAACATCAAAACAATCAATTTAACATAGTCATATGCATCACAAAACAATATCAATTAAACAACAAAATGTAATAACATGAGTTACGTATAGTGTTAGAAACTCCCTACATGTTTTCCAAGCTTAGACACTTCTTTAAAATTCTTCCTCTCTTTCTCTTCTTCTCATTCTTCTCTTCTTCTCTTCCTAGAACCGTGAAAACTCTTCTCTCCTTATTTTTTCTTCTTCTTCTTAATTCTAGAAAAACTTCTCTCTTATTTAATATAAGGCCTTGGTTCAAGGGCCTAGTCCACCAACTTCCAATCCACTCAATCCTTTAAACATAATTCCTAAATTTCATAATACATATATGCATACGTATTAATTTTCTTTTGAGACTCTACAACTGCCTGAATGATACTCATGATGAATTGCGGAGACCTTTGAGGTCTCGGGTTCGAGTAGGATACGCGTCTACTTGGTGGAACAAAGCCGTGCGGCCTGTTGGCCAGTGGGCCGGGCCAAAGCGGACAATACGTTAGACTTGTGTGGTTGGGTTCAGATCGGGTTTGAGTCCCGGGAAGAGGTTGTAGGACCTCTACCCAAATCGTTACATTGGGGGTGGCTGAGATGTTGTAGAATGTGGTTGTTGACACGCCTCTGAATGTGCCTGAGACGTAGTTATAACCTACAACATAAAGAATGAAATGTTAGTGAAAATAACAGCTATAAAACAAAAATTAATACAATTAATTTTACCCTCTTTTGTTTAGGTTGCTTAGACATTCCTAGAGCTGCCTCAGATGCTGCTTCTGTTGTTGGCTGAGATGTTGATGCATGCCCTATCTAAGATTGAGTTCGGGCCTTGTACCAAAAAATAAAGTTGGTCAGATATCTGATTACAAATGAAAATTACTATATGGAACATTGTAACTTAACATGAATTACCTTCTTTTTTGGTGCTGGGGCAACTTTGTAACTCCTTCTGTTGTGGTTATAACCCTATAATTGGTGCATGTCATTGTAAATAGCTTCCTTGGGCCATAGCCTCCATCTGGAGCCCATCTCCTATTCTTCTTTGGCTTCCATGCTTTGGTTCTAACCTTGGGAAGTTGAAGCTCATTACAAGACACTTCTGGCCATTCATATTGATCAGGTATGGGTTATATAGTGGTTATAAGTAGCAATTTATCTATCTTTTAGATACATCTTGTCCACAAATAAGTGTACATCCACCCTCCTCTCATGTGCACAAGCTATTGCATGGACACATGGCAACCCAAAAATCTCAAACATCCCACATGAACAAAAACCCTTATTAAGCCTCACAATGCTTACTCTTCTCTTGTAAACAACTTCAAACTCTAATCCTCCACACCACATCACTTCCATTGACCTACTTTTGTCTCCTGTCTCTTTAATAATTGCCCTAATTCTAGGTCCTAAATCACCATGTGAATTCATACATTCTGAAAACCTGTAAGTAAACTTACAAAATGTTAGTGAAATTAATAAAAAAAACTGCAAATATTGAATTGAACTGTATGAAATGAATGAATTGTAAAATCTGAATTGCAAAAATCAAATGTAAGTATGTAAGATTAATAAATAAAACAGATTTTAAAAAAATGAAATATCACTCACTTCTTTTGCATCTTTTTCATTATCTTTCTTCTTATTTCCTCCACCATGCTTAGATAGGTTTGGCTATGATAGTGGTTGATCCATGAGTTGAAAGACTCTAAGATGTTATTGGTTACATGGTCAGCCTTTACCCTAGCATCAAAAGCATGCCTGCTCCAGGCATCGGGTACCAACTTTGCTAGGTACTCATAAGCTGTAGCATTTACTTCCTTAAACTCTTCCACTGCAGAATGAAAGGTATTGATATTAACAACCTTACATGCCCTCCAAAACAACTGTTGGAGGCCTGGTCTTGTGTGAACCTTCTTGAAATTGTCATATAAGTGCTTCCCACAATACCTATTTGATGCATATGGCCATTGTGCATTCACAGCATTGAGAATACCTTTATGCCTATCACTCATGAAAGTCATAGGCAGGCCTAAACCATCAACTCCTCATATATGTTGACCTAGCAACTCAAGAAACCAATTCTATGTATAGTTGCATTCTACTTCACAAATTTCTATTGCTACAGGATACATGCCGTTATTTGCATCGATACCAACAGTAGCTAATAGTACCCCTCCCATTGGACCCTTAAGATGACATCCATGAAGACCAATAAAAGGTCTACAGCCCTTTACAAACCCTACTCTTTGTGATGGACAGCTAATGAAAAAACCTCACAATGTTGGCATATTTATGCAAAAGGCTAAGGGCTTTTGCATGGTGTTCACCTATGACCTGCAAAGCTCTCATCTTAGCCCTATATAGCTTCTGCTTGGATGGTTCTAGGCCATATCTCCTTTTCAAATATTTTTCTAACCATTCTATTGTTAGGTTAGGATTATCCCTAAATTGATCCTCATAGGTTTTGGCTATCCACAAATATGTGCACTCAGGGGTGTTTGGCTCTTTTATACAGGAATGTCTGGATAGTAAGTCTTTATTTTAAAAGTCACTAGATCTTGGGTTTTTGAGGCATGAATCCTCCATGGGCAGCTATGTTTTGCACACTTACATGTAATCCTTACTTTCTCATTTTTCACTCTCTTCAGCACTGTTCCACTCCTCACTAAATACTCTCTCAAAGCTTGTCTAAAATGGTGGGCATTCTCAAATGTTTGCCCTACCCTAAACACTACTTCTCCATCTAAGGTAGTCCTAAACAAATTCTTTCTATGCACCCTGGCCATTGTAGCACTCCCTGCTTCATCTTCAGAACTACTAATTAATCTTTGAAAATTCTCCCCATCACTTTGATAATGTGAGTTGTCAAGTGATGAGACATCTTCACTACCACTACCAACAACACTATCATCATGATCAAACTCAACATCAGAATCAAGCCTATAATCAGCATCTGAATCAGATTCTAATGAAAACCCACTATGGCCTATTGACTTTTCTACATCTTCTAGGTTAGGCAACTCAGAAGATACTCCTCTGTCTATACTTTGTTCTATATTAGGCAACTCAGGTTCAGTACATGGTTCTACATTGGAATTCTCAGGTTTAGCTTTTTTTTTTCTACAGTTTCTTGTAAATTGGTCACCTTAGGTGCAGCTCCATTGTCACCTACAGGTTCATCTTCACTTAAATCACAACCTAACTCAGCACTCCCTACTTTTGCACCCTAACCCAGGTTCAGTCTCATTTTCACCTATATTAGAACCCAACCTAGCATCTTTCTCTTTTTCATTATCACCTACATTTAATCTTTGAACCTAATTTTCAAGTAACTGATAGTTCAAAGGCTTAGTTTCTATAAGGGTAACCTCAACATCAATTGTAATTTCGAAAACACAATTTTTTTCAAACATTTTCAATAATTCTAAGAGTCGGAGTCATTGTCAATAACTATGGTCTCACCATTCCAAGGCAACTCAACACTAAATTTAACATCCCTAAAATCAACAACCCCCAGGCCAATAACCTCATTAGCAACCTGAAAAAGACCTATTCTGGACACTTTATCAGGGTCAATGAAACCAAATGGTATCTCGGTACTATTACATCTCAATGTTAAGAAAAACACATCCATCTCACTACCATATGCGTCAATAACATTAAACACACAAGAAAAACACATCAATATGCTTTTACAAATAAACACACAAATATTGCAGTATATATGATTACAAATTGTGTTAAACACGTAGAAAAAAAATCATGAGTTAAGATTTGATAGGGAAGAGATATTCAGAACTACTATAACATATACTGCAGGATAAATTTACATGCATTTTAATCCATAACATTAAAACCACTGAAAAAGACACATAAATAATATAATTATAACCTCAATTCTGAAAACCCCCATGTTTACGCATCAATGGTTATACATTACACAAGAACAAGATCATGAAACTAATATAAACTCAACACCACAGATACATGCATGTTAATATAGCAGTCCAACCAGCAAAAATAACATATAAACTACACGATTTTCACCTCAGTTTTAAAAACCCCCAAATATAATCAAATTATTAGGGTTTTGATTTTAATATTTTCAGACAAATGCAATGCATACAGCACTACATATATCAACAATAGAAGAAAAAGAAACTTTCAAGTTGTATGAAAAAGCAAAAAAAAAAAAAAACATACAATAGGTGCAATAACGCAAAGTTTTCATTCCAGCTTACATGCATGACATCCAAGAAGCGAATCATAAGAAAGATAACTTACCAGTTGACGTTCACATCAACTTCAATTATTTTTCACGGTTTCTGAAGACGAAGCTTCAGTTCGGCTTTGCATGAAGTTGGGTAGGTGAACCAGCACGCGAACCAGAAGAAGAAGACAATAAAGAAATGTTCGTGAAGTGGGGACCGAGAAGAAAGAGAAAGTTGAGTTAATTTAACTGTTGACTCTCACATTATAGTGTTGACTTGTAATTGTATCTTTACCATTTTAGCCATGTTATTTCAACTTATTTACGAAAATCTAACGGAATTTCTAATGGAAGGCTGGTCCATGATTTTTTTTTAAAAGTTAGGGGTAACTGAAGACAAAAAATATAAACGATGACTCTAAACGTAATTAGGTCAAAATATAAGAGTGATATGAATATTAACCCATATTAATTTTATATCTATATTTTATAAGTGTAATACAACCTTTTTTTTTTAAGTATATAATGATAAATCTACTAAAAGAGACAACAAAAATTCCATGGACAGCGTGCCCGAGTGACCGAGTCCTTCTGTAGTGGTGGGAAACAAATAAATATCGAGCCTTTAAGGGAAAATAAGTTAAATAGGAAACTTGTAAAAAAGAATATGAAAACTTTGGAGCCCCTGCAAGCAATTTTCTTTTTTAAGTATCAAACAATTATTATTTAAAAAGACGCCCCAGAACTTTGGGATTTTGGCTAATTTTCCCTTTTTCTAAAGCGTGAGCAGTCCAGAGACTCGCATTTCTCACGCACGCAGTCTTCAGCTGTTCCTCCAGAACCCTAGAAAGGACCTAGACACTCTCAATCGCTTTGACGAACACAACGACAAAAAGAATAACAAAAATAAAAGCCAAAAATGCCTCCAAAATCTGCAAAATCGAAGGAAGCTCCAACTGAGAGACCCATCCTCGGCCGATTCTCTTCTCACCTGAAGATTGGCATTGTAATTCTTCTCTTATCAACTGTAGCTCTCACTTTATATATGTTCAAATCCGCATAGTTGCTTTGTTTTCGCTCATTTCTGTAATTTTTCGGTTCTTTACAAGTGATTAGTGAAATGAAATGAGTTTACAGTAGTTGATAATCTTTTTGTTTGAAGCTACTTTTTCAAATTGTCGAAATCATTATGAAATGATTAAGTCATGTTAATATTGTGAGATTTAGTTTGATACAGAAGGGTTTTTCCAGTGTAACAACCACTGATGTAATTGGAATAATTTATTTATTTAATTTTTCTTTAATGTGGAACATCAAATTAAGCTTATTTGTAACATGTAAGAGTGATATTTCAATACGAGTTTGACTTTTGAAGTTTTAATTGTGACCTTCTGTGTTGTAGAAAACTTCTGTTCTCTAGTAATGTTGCCCCTCCGATATTGTGATGAGAACCTTGAAGCAAATTATAGAAATCTAGTTTTTTTAATTACTGGTGGTTGTTTCAGGTTGGATTGCCTAATGTTGGAAAATCTACACTTTTCAACACGCTTACAAAGTTATCAATACCTGCGGAGAATTTCCCATTTTGCACTATCGAGCCAAATGAAGCCCGTGTTAATATCCCTGATGAGCGATTTGAGTGGCTTTGCAATTTGTACAAGCCAAAAAGCGAGGTTTGTTACTTAGTTTACATGATGCTTTTGTTATTTTGTGTAGCACTAATATATGTTTTTTATTTCAGGTTTCAGCTTTCTTGGAGATCCATGATATAGCTGGACTGGTCAAGGGTGCCCATGAAGGACAAGGCTTGGGAAACAGTTTCTTATCTCATATCCGTGCAGTTGATGGCATTTTTCATGTTTTACGTAAGAAGCCTATTCTTTAGTGTTGTTGACTGTGTTGTTAGTTCCTGAAGTTAGTTAGGTGCATGGCATTTGATTTTTTTTTTTTTTTTTAAATGATTAACATTATGAGGGTGTTACTTTATCACTAATCTGGGGAGTTATGGCTTAATGAATGGGTTTTTCTCCTACCTTGCTATATTTTATGGTTAATGTGTTATATTCTTGGTATGATTTTATTTCTGCACACCCATTAGTGTACTTTACATTGTTCAAGTGCAGTAGTAAACTATGATCCATAATGCTTAAAATTGTTGATGTGATCTTATAGCTATTAAACTTACCAAGGATAGTGATGAATATATGGTGTTCATTCTTGTTATAGGAGTCCTGGTGGTTTTGACCCCTTCATAAGACATTTGAGAGGTGTCCGAAGGAATGAATAGTAAATTTATATATTTCCTTTTCTCTGCCATTTTCAATTGTAAAGAGGAAAAAAAAAATTTCTTGTATACATCTTCCAGGAAACTTATTTTACTATACCAGTTGTTATTTAGAAATGTTTTTTTTGCTGATTTCTTTGTCTACTCATGAGTGCCATTACAGTGAAATTCAATTTCAATTTTTGAATTACATTTTATAGGTGCATTTGAAGATCCAGACATTATCCATGTTGATGACTCTGTTGATCCTGTGAGGGATTTAGAGGTTATTAGTGCAGAATTGCGGCTAAAGGTATGGGTATTCTGAAATTTGTATGGTAAATGCATTGTGGGTTTGTGCATTGTTGATTGCTTAACTGGCTTGCACTATGATCATAAATCTTTGTCTAATAATATGAAAAGCTGTCGCTGAATTCGTAGGGGCTGCATGAATGGTTTTCAAGTTACCACCAGTTGTGGGCTGCTTCTGCCCATCTGGCATGTTTGCTAGTATGCATGGGCATTCTCACGAGTCACTCTTGTAGAAGCAGAATTAAACTATGTAAAAGTTTATATTATACCCAAAAAGGAAAAAATTGTTGTAACCACCAAAGAGTGAGATTATGGTTGAACATTAAGGTGCAAAGGCCTACTTGATTATATGTGAATGCATTCATTTTTTGATGATGACTCCTCACCTGTTGCCTACTGTATGCCATACTTGTATTACATGGTGACACGTGCTGTGCCTGCTTTTGTATTATCTAAGTTGGTGTTTGCTGTCTTTACTGCTACTACAGTTTATATCACTGTAATCTTCTCTCTTCTGAATTACCATAGTGGTGTACATTGGTATTAAGAATAAAGATATTTTCTGTCCGAGCGATTTGCTCTGCAAATTAATGAAAGGCAGTCTGATTTTTTTCCCCCCCAAAATTGTGATTTTTGATGGCTTGTGAATTTCTTCTTAAGTATTCTCTATAGCTTCTCTTGAAAATTTCTTTTGTTTGTTTACATATTTTCTCATGTTCCTGTTTTTGTGTTTACACCTTATTCTTTGAAGTGATGTTCAAGACTAGCTGTTTTCTGTGTAACTTGCAGGATATTGAGTTCATGGAAAGGAGGATAGAAGATCTTGAGAAGAGCATGAAGAGGAGCAATGACAAACAGTTAAAAATAGAGCATGAGCTGTGCCAAAGGGTTGGTGCTTGACTGGCTGTATAATGATCTTGGCTTTAGTGTGATAAGTTTCTTTCATATATGTTTAATTTTTTCTTCTTTAAAGAATTAGTTGATATAAAGTGCTGGTGATTGTTATATACAGGTCAAGGCATTTCTTGAGGATGGAAAGGATGTTCGCCTAGGGGAGTGGAAGGCTGCTGATATTGAGATTCTGAACACTTTTCAATTGCTTACTGCCAAGCCTGTCGTTTACTTGGTAGGCCCCATTTTCTCCATCATAATGTGAAAAATTTCCTCTGGATTTGTTAAGTAAGCATAAATTGTTGCCTTTTTCATCTATCACCTTTTATTTAGCACATTTCGTTCCAGCTGTTACATATTTAACATGTATCTATGTGTTTGTCAACTGAAGTTATCAAAAACATTACTTGCGAATTCTTAATATCTAATCTTCTAATGAAGGATTAAATGCCTGGGGAAGTTGATAATACTTTCCTTCCTGAGCTAATTATGGACTTTGCTATTTAGTCACAAAAAAGAGCTTTTCTGTTAAAAAAAAAAAAAAAATCGTCTGTAGCACCTATAATAGCTTTTATATGGTCCTTGAGCCTTATCTTCTGGTTCTATATGTGTCTACTGTTTTACCCTATCTATATTCCAATTCCGATCATTAGAGTTGTAAGGATGTTGCCTTGGATTTATTATAATTATGCTATATTATATCCACAGGTTAACATGAATGAGAAGGATTACCAAAGGAAAAAAAACAAGTTCTTGCCCAAGATTCATGCTTGGTATGCCCAGTTTTTCCTTAACATTGATTTAAGCCACTTGAAAGGGATTTGTCATCTCAAAAAGCGCAGAAATTTTATTGCACCGAACTTTGATTTTCAAAAATTTTGAGAGTTGTATTATCTTCTAGGGTCCAGGAACATGGGGGTGAAACAATTATTCCCTTCAGTTGTGCTTTAGAGAGAAATCTTGCAGATATGCCACCAGATGAAGCGGCAAAGTATTGTGAGGAGAACAAGGTACAGAGGTTAGTTTGTTTAAACTCTGTATATCTGTTAACAATGAGAAACATGTGGTTGCTGAATTTCCTTGAAAATGTTTTTTATCAAGGAACTGTATTCTAAAGTGTGTATACTTATTATAAGAAATAATTTTCTGAAACTATATTCAAAATTGAGCTTATTGAGGTTTGGAAAATAGTAAAAAACCAATTACAGAGCTGTTATAGAGACTGTTTTAAATTGTCATTGGGAACCTAATGGTTGTAAATTAGTTTTGTGAACATAAAATGCCATCTTTCACAAACTTCTGGATCTATGGATTGGAAGCATGATTATACTTCTTTTAAGAAAGATTTTCTCCGTGATTTCTTAAAACAAGTTTTTCACAATCTTGTTGGGATCTTTTTCTTTCCTGTTAAATTGTTTGTTTATGCATATTTGAGACTCATTTTACTTAAAATAAAAAAAAAATGTGGAAAAAGTGTCTGCAAGTTTCTGGTATGATATAATAGAAACAAAGAGAATAATTGCATATTGGTATAAAACTAAGTTGCCCAATAATCATCTCTGCAACAGTGCCCTTCCAAAAATCATCAAGACTGGTTTTTCAGCAATTAATCTCATATACTTCTTCACAGCAGGCCCTGACGAGGTAATATAGTCTTAAAAGTTCTTGTTAATTTGTTTTTTATTTTGTATATTAACAGCAACATAGCATTGTCTGGAATTTAAATCTGTTCATACCTTACTAATTCATGCTTTTTATTTTTTATTTTTATTTTTTAATGATGCTCTCATCTGGAGGTACATAAGATTTTGTTCATGGTCTTGGTGTTGCACTATCAAAAATCATCATATGTGTGTGTGTGTGGAAAATTAAATTTTAAGCTGATTAACTTGTGTGATTCACGAATTATAATGTCTAAAGGTTGTTTCTGATGTGGCATCACTGAAAACTATTGGCTATTGTTCACCTTGTGGTTGCAAACTTTATTACATTACCAGGAACTTGTCCTCCCCTTGGTAAGATATGGCTGGTGCAACGACAATAGCTTTAGTTTGGACTGCTCACATTTCTTAAGCTGGGATCTACGTAGCTGCAGAGATTTCTGGGCATTCCTTAAACTCTGGAGATTAACCTGTTATTAGACCAATACTCACATTTTTTAAGATGGGATCTACTTAGCTGCAGAGGTTTTCGCTTGGGAATTATTGTCTTGCATCAGCACCTTATATTTAGAAATAACCCTCCTCCTTTATACCCATGGGCTTTTCTTTCTACTATGAGGCCATTGTTCTGGTTTGCACAATAACATTTTTCTTGATACTATTCTTCCCCTTATGATAAGTGTTCTTCTCAGTTAAAAAACTTCCACTGTACCTTCCATATGTTTCTAACCTTTGAATAATGATTGGATGAATCTTTTAAAAATTTTGCTATTTTCAGGTAAAGTGCTGGCAAATTAGAAGGCAGACAAAGGCTCCTCAGGCAGCAGGCACCATCCATTCTGATTTTGAGAGAGGCTTCATTTGTGCTGAGGTTATTGATTTTTCATTATATCTGAAATTGTAATAGAACAAATTGTGTTACATTCTATCCTGGAATAATCTTGTGCATTTTTAATAATAAGTTGTCATCATTTGGCCGTCCTGGCTGTACACCTTTATTGTTAAGAGCTGGAGCTTTAGAAAACAATTGTTACCTCCATTACAATGATTTCATCTTTACAAATTTTAGGCTGCTTGTCCGTCCTAAGCATTTAGCATCAGCACAACCATGCCCGCCCCACCTTTGCTTCTTTGCCACTTTCATCATATATTATTCTCGTATATAATTATGGTTGCTTTGCATTTCCCTCATTGTGACATTTGATGTTGATCAGTAGCTAAAAGAAGGGATTGTTACTAATTTTCCTTCTACAATGCCCTCAAAAGGCTTTAAAAGTTTTATGCTTTCCCAAAACTAAGCTAATGGTTGTGTGTTTTTTTTTTTTTTTTTTCTTAACCTTGTAATGTTAATAATATGCTGAATGTTACTGACTTGGACTTCTTGATGATGTTTAGGTGATGAAATTTGATGATCTGAAGGAGCTTGGTAGTGAGGCAGCTGTTAAGGTACATGTTTTACTTCCCCAGTGAATTTGAAGTGTCAGTAGTTGCTAATAACTATGGTTTGTCTTAACATGGGCCCCTAAGACACATATTAAGACCTTAAAAATTGTATGTTAACATTCTAATAATCATTAAACTATCTAAAAAATTGTCAAACTAATTATTTCATTGCATCGAAACTCTGACACAATTGAGGAGATTTAATGAATGTTGGAATGTGAATACATGAGTTCCTAGGTCTTATCATGTTCCACGTGAAGACCACCCTAATGCTACTTATTTATCAGCCAAAAAAAAAAAAGTGATGAGAACAGATTCAACGTAATTATGAATTTAGACTTGAGGTCATATGCAAGCCAGTAAAGTTGTTACAAATAACCAATATGCATAGCAAACAGCACAAGGATGTACATGCCTGAGCCTGGGCAGCAGGTTGGAGAGTCTTACAGAGTTAAAGAAAAGGAATTAGAATATAGAAAAACAATCTGTTGTATTTCTGTTGAGCTGTACATTGTAAAATAGATAACAAAAGATTGCTCATACAATAATGGTGCAATTGTAAAACCTTACTGATCTTGATCTGGGTCCTGTTGGGAATGAACCTTGAGGACGTTGAACTCTGGACGAAGATGGTTCACTAATCTATTATGCAGAGATCAATCTGAAGTCTCTAATACAGACTAGGTTCTGGAATTTCTTGCTTGTTTCATTTCTTTAGTCGGTCTTTAACCTTGGGGCATTACGATGTGAACTAATGCTTTTGTACAGGCTGCTGGAAAGTACAAGCAGGAGGGCAAAACCTATGTGGTCCAAGATGGGGACATTATATTCTTCAAGTTCAATGTTTCTGGTGGTGGGAAGAAATGATATCAGATTAATTTTGATCTATAAGCTCACATTATGGTTGAAGACAAATGTTATGTATCATGTTTTACGGTTTATAGAAACTTGTGTTCTTTAAGAACACTTCATAAGTCAAAATATATTAGGAGTTGACTGCAGACTTCAGAGAGCTAACATTCACCATCAGGCTTTATCATTCTATGAAAATTTTCTGCATATAAAAAAAAAAAAAATGCTTGGCAACTCTTGAGTCTCGAATTTCAATTTTGTACTCAAAAAGTTAAATTTAGTCATCCAAGTTTTCATCAGTGACGATTTGGTATGTTAGGAGATATGAAGATCTACAATTGCTTATGTGGTGTGCTATTTCTTAGTTAATGTGTTTGTTTGTTATTTATTTATTTGCAAACTTATAGTAAAAATTGCTGAACTATCCAAATAAGGGATGCACCTTAATAGTGCGTTAGACGGTGTCTGCCCGCATTTGAAAATATTGGGCTTCAGAAAACTATTAACTGTATGTAATGTTGAATACCATTTAAAATAATATAGATCCGCCCCTGTTTGAACACAATTTTAAAGCCTTAGGAAGCTACCATAGAAAGAGTTGTAAGAGCAGAAATTTGTGCCTCTAGATTGGGCTGATGGACAGCATCACTCAACTCCATGGACAGCATAGCGGCCTGCTCGAAGCCCTTTTTCTTCCCTCTGTTTGCTGCCTCACGAATCACATAAGGGGTTGGGTATTTGCAAAGATACTTCGATGATGCTAGAGTTAGGTCTTGATTTATGATAAAACTAATTTACAACCATTAGGTTCCCAATGACAACCATTAGCCTTGTCATTGTCAGAAATCATAGCCACTGATCTAATATGTCACAGTCTAGTGATCTCTGAATCTATATCATTGTTAGAAACCATAGCCGCTGATCCAATAACCGTATTACTATTATAGTAATACAAGTTGTTCCTCCCAGTGCCTTTCAATACCACAAGAGCGCCTGAAGCGACCCTTAGAATATCATCTCGAATAGATACCGCACAGCCTTTCGATTCTAAGAATTCCAAAGAGATAAAATTTTTCTTCAACTTTAATACATACCGAACATCTATAAGATCTCTAGTCAGTCCATCATGACTCCTCAATCGGATCGAACCTATCTTAACAGTATGACAAATATCATCATTGGCCATATACACAATTCTACCATGAAGCTCTTCAAACTGAAAGAACAATTCTCTATGTGGACACATATGATAAATACAACCCGAATTCATAATCAACTCATCAGAACTAGAAGTGGATGGGTGACTAATTAGACATATATTTGAATCATTATCATCCTCATGCTTAACAGCACATGCATCAGAAACAGCCTTGCCCTTATCTTTCTTTTTCAACTTCAGACAATCTTTCTTCTAATGCCCTTTCTCATGACAAAAAGCATACTCATCTTTTCCTAATCTACCCCTCGACCAAGATTTTCCCCTTTTTCCTAGTTTCCTACTTTGACTACGCCCTCTCACTGTCAATGCATCTATTGACTCATCCCTATGTTCTCTTTGGTCTTTCTTACGAATTTCATAATTCAAAAAAGTAGAACAAACTTCTTCAAAAGATAATTTATCTTTCCCATGGATAAGAGTAATGCACAAATGATCTAATTCATCCGGAAGTGAGTTAATCAATAGCATAGCCTTACGTTCATCTTTAAAGGTTTCATCTAAGTTTAACAAATCAGTAATTAACTTATTAAACTCATAAATATGAAAACTGATGCTCGTACCTGGTTTCAACTGAAGATGGAACAATCCCTTCAATAGATACAACCGATTCTCATTGCTTTTCTTCATATTTTTGTTTTCCAGCACCTTCCACCATTTGCTTGCAGATGTCTCTTTTGTGAACGGATACTTCTGTTCTCTACACAAACAAGAGCGTATCACCCACAAGCTTTTATATTCAGCCTGTCCCAATCTCTTGCCCTGATATCTTCTGGTTTTGTTTCGTCTAGAACAATATCCAAATCTTTCTGATGCAACCCGTCCAATACCTCACTCTGCCATAAGCCGAAACTATTTCGACCATCAAATTTTTTAACTTTTTTTGCATTTTTTACAGTCACTGTCTTCTCCAGTACAGTTGACGATGATACCATCATTGTCTCTCACAAATAAGCTTGATACACAAATCACCAAAACCAAGCTCCAACAAACTATTATATTCAATAACTAGCAATCCAACAAACTATTATATTTAATAACAGCCTATAATAGTAGTAAGTGCTTCAATGAAATAGCCACTCACTAACCAAAACCTTAGGTTCTGATACCAATTGTTGCATAATGCGAAAGTCATACCATCAAAACAACCAAATGCACAACCACAAACTATGTCAGATAATTGAATATAATAGTAACTAAAGAGGTAACCAATCAACCAACAATGCAGAAATAGAAAGAACACCAAGATTTAACGAGGTTTGGTATTGTTACTTACGTCTTCAGGCGTCGCTGAATAAACTTTTCACTATCTTCAAAGAGTATTACAAACTTTTGGGCCACAATACAAATACCACAACTATTTAACAAAATTACAATTACCCGAATAATTGGGCTAAACTGTAATTACCCAAATAATTGGGTAGTACTACAAATATCCCAAAATAAATGGAGAAAAATAAATATTATAAACTTTAAAGTTCTTTATGAAAAGACCCTTAAACTATGAGGTTTTTTAGTGAGACCTTACAAACATGGGAGGGGGTGAAGAATATTTCAAATGGGACACTTAAATGAGAAGACTTGACTTTAATTTATAAGCCCAAACCTTTCCAACACAATGACTCCTACTTCATATGGGATTTTTGCACACATACAAATGATTAAAGAGCCAAAACTCTAACAAAAATACCATTATAAATTATTATTTGTTACTAAAATATGGTATTGAAAATGATATTATTACCGAGAATAATGCTATATTTACAAACTATCAAACTCATGTCACATTTTTAATTAGTGTAATCCTTAATTATTGTAATTAATTCTTCAAATTCACTCTCAAATCATATTATGCCCTATTAGTTTGTATAGCAAGTTTATATAAATGAATTGGTAAGAGTAGTATTATTCTATTACGAATATCAAAATATGTTACTATAAAACCTTGTATTGAAAACGTTACTATCATTATCTGCATAAGCTAATCCCATTCAAAGAGATTAGTGCAAATTAAAAAAGTAGCCTTATTTATTAACATTTTCAATGCTACTTCGTCAACTACTACTTACCCGCTTTCATCAAATACTAACGTTTTATTTTTAAGCCTACGTGGTCAATTTTTTAGCCTTCTCCATATAGGTGTTACAAGGCCACAAGCCTCTCCTTTTGTCAATGGCCTCTACTCCAAAACAACTACTCCAAAACAACTTTTAAATATAATTGATCATTTTCGAGACTTTTTATCATGAAAGATTAATTGCAAACATTCTTCACAATTACATCAGTAAACTCAAATTTGATCTATTTTTTATGTATAAGGCATCTTCACTTGCAATATCAAAGTAATATGAAATTGCTTAATCGAATACTTTAAGAGATCATTGTGGTGATTTGCAAACAAATGATTTTCAAACATGCATCGTGTGATGCAAAATTGATGATATGTATAATATATAGTTATTTTTCAACGTCAAATGATACTAAAATTGTAAGACATTACGTGTTACTAAATTAAAACTAGAGCTATTTCGTATAATTTGATCTGAGAAAGCTATTTTCTTCATCATTTGAATAGCTTTACTTTTGTGAACAATAGCGTAAGTTGATATCATGCTCTATTGACTCAAAAGAATTTGAGCTTGGTGATTTGCTGGGCTGGGTTTAAATTCTTCCAAAGCTTCGATTTGTCCGAAGAACAATTTCTTGGCACTTCACAATGGGCCTTTCCCTCGTCATGCTGCCTCTCACCACTCGCATGTTTTCATCTTCACATTGCGCATGATAAACCTTGTATTAAAAAAAAAAAAATGAGAAAAACCCATTAAGAAGTTTAATCAATTAAATTAACCTCTACCTATAAATAATCCAAAATTTACTCATTTTTAACCTAAATGACATAATTTATTATAAGAGATGAACGTGCAAATGCAATCCTTTTTAATGCAATTATGCTCTAATCTTTGTTGTGGGTGTGGCTCATTCATGTTAATCTTCGCTAATCTTTTCCCTAACACAATAATTACCACATCAGAGCACCCATGCCCAGAAGAGAATGTTACTCCACAAGCCATATCATAGCAATTGACAAAGCATCATCACATCGTGGACCACAAAATTTCCCCCATTAACCTATGTGGTCCTCTAGATCTACACTGAGAAGTCAACAAGTTAAGGACCCACATAAGGTTGCACAATGGGGACCCCTTTGTACACGTGTCAGAATCCGGTGGTGAGATTTGACATGTAGACCCCGATGGGTCCTACGCTGTGACCTTTCATTATATCTCTACTAACCTCACCTCTGTTGCATTATTATTGGGACTTGTAAGCGCCCTAGTCAAAGGGCACATTGTGGGTTCCTGACACGTGGCACTTCATCACACTCTTCCAGGCACTCAGATTCCATTATTTTATTTTTAAATTCTCCTTAATTTGTTTTTTAATTTACAGGAAAAGAAGTATAAGGGAGGTATAAAGATAACCCTAAAACTGGATTTCATAAATTTGTTGATGTCCACTATGTAAAGTTCATAGAGATTCTCTCTTTTTGGCGGGTAAATCCTTAATCATATAAAATAATTAAAAAAAAACCCTAACATTTTCCCGCTACCCTTTTGTCTTTTACTGACACAGTGACACTACTAAACCTCAAAAGATGAACAAAATTAGTACTTTTTTTATTTTTATTTTTTAAATATATGAAATCATCCAATGCAGAAATATTAGGGTTTTGTTTTTGAGTACTCACATGACTTCTCAGAATGAGGAAGGAGACAAGCAAGTTTCTCTTTTTGGGGTCTTTTGTTGTTATTTTCATTAAACAAAAAGTTAGGGTTTTGGAATGCTTAAACCTTAAAGCAGCTGAAATGTACTGTTATTAGGGTATTTATAACCAGGAATTTTTCTGGGTCCCTTTTATTTATTACAATTTAGTTGATAGAATGAAGGCCCATCTCTTGTATTTTTATGCGTTTTTTTAGTGAGCTACTGTGCTTGGTTAGTAGAAAGTAAGCTGTAAGCTATAACCCATGTGTATTCTGTTTTCTATATGCAAGAAAGTGGTTTTTCTGCTTTAAAGTTTGAGTCTTTTTGTATAAAGTATTACTATTCAGGCTACATTGTCAAAGAAAAAAGAGATCTTGGTTGCAAAGTTGATGTTTTTGAAGCAGAATCCGTCCCTTCAAGCTCTAGCCTTCCAAGATTTGTTCCATGATCAGGTAAAGAATACTGAGTTGAGTTGGTAGACACATTTTGATTCTCTGAACAATGTGGTAGCCGTAGTTACTTGTTTTGCTTTCTGGATGGATGAGTGAGTGTGTATTATCTTGAGGAAAACCTTGTTCAGTCCTTTTTTCTAATTTTTATTTTTTTAAAAAAACTGTAAAATGACTGCAACTCGGCTAGATTTGTAGAGTTATAAACTAGAGATATTCTACTTTTGCTCCACATTAAGCTTGTCTCTAGCTCTATTGGTCTTATTTCTGTTGAAGTCGAAGATAAAGTTGTCGAAAATCCCCATTTTGTCACACTTTGAGCTCCTCTCTTACTCTAAATTGGGTTATTTCCCTAGATATTGAAGATAAAACTATGTGTTAATTTCCCCATAATTGGTCTTTTCAGTTTGGTTTGTTACTATTGTGGAGTAAAAAGCTAGGGAGCCCCTTCTGTTGTTGACATTTAGCTTGTGTCCTTCTCGGGTTAAGCTATTGACCAGTTAATATGAAGCTTTTCAGGCTTCTAGTGTTATCATTGTTTTTTCTTTCGGCCATGGGTCAGCTTCCTTCACAAGACATTTTGGCATTGCTTGAATTCAAGAAAGGAATCAAGAATGACCCCACTGGTTATGTCCTTGATTCATGGAATGAGGAGTCCATTGACTTTGATGGCTGCCCAACTTCTTGGAATGGAATAGTTTGTAATGGTGGACATGTTGCTAGTGTTGTCCTTGACAACTTAGGTCTCTCTGCCGATGCTGATTTGAGTGTGTTCTCGAATCTCACAATGCTTGTGGAGCTCTCCATGTCAAACAACTCTGTAACAGGCGTTATACCTGACAATATAGGTGACTTCAAGAGCCTCAAGTATCTTGATGTCTCTGATAATCTGTTTTCTTCATCATTACCATCAGGGATTGGTAAATTACAAAGCTTACAGAACCTTTCACTATCTGGAAACAACTTCTCAGGTTTAGTTCCAAATTCAATATCAGGGCTTGTTTCAATCCAGTTCTTGGACTTAAGTCGCAATTCCTTTTCTGGGGAGCTTCCAGCATCATTGACAAGGCTGAATAACTTGGTGCACTTGAACCTATCTTCCAATGGATTTATCAAGAAAATCCCGAAAGGCTTTGAGCTGATTTCTGGTCTTCAGGTGCTGGACCTGCATGGGAACATGCTGGATGGTCATCTTGATGGGGAATTTTTCCTCCTCACAAATGCCAGTCTTGTTGACCTTAGTGGGAATATGTTAGTGAGCTCTAGTTCCCAGAAGCTGTTACCAGGCATTTCTTCGAGTGTTAAATACTTAAATCTTAGTCATAACCAGCTTACGGGGTCTCTGGTGAGTGGAGGTGAGCTACAGCTTTTTGAGAACTTGAGGGTGTTGGATCTGAGCCATAATCAATTTTCTGGAGAATTGCCTGGATTCAATTTTGTTTATGAGCTTCAGGTCCTCAAGCTCAGCAACAACAAATTTTCAGGATTCATTCCTAATGACCTGTTGAAAGGAGATTCTTTGCTGTTAACTGAACTGGATTTAAGTGGCAACAATCTTTCAGGTATATCTTGCATTATTATAGCTTCTTTGAGTTACTATCATTCTTATGTTGGTCATATTTAGTACTGTTTACCATGCACCTCACATGTTACTTCATCTTCCAGGACCAGTAAGTATGATTATGTCAACAACTCTTCGCACACTTAATCTCTCTTCAAATGGGCTCACGGGTGAACTTCCTTTGCTGACTGGAAGCTGTGCTGTACTTGATCTTTCAGATAACCGATTTGAAGGAAATCTGACCAGAATGGTGAAGTGGGGTAATATTGAATATCTTGATCTCAGCCAAAATAATTTGACAGGGTCCATCCCTGAGGTAACACCACAATTTTTGCGTTTAAATTATCTCAATCTCTCCCACAATTCTCTTGGCAGCTCTCTCCCAGAAGTTATTAGTCAGTATCCAAAACTTAGAGTCCTTGATCTCAGTTCCAATCACCTAGATGGATCAATCCTGACTAAACTATTAACCTCATCCACCTTGCAAGAACTCCAACTTGCAAATAATTTGCTCACGGGTGCTATTGAATTCTCTCCTCCTAGTGAATCCAATCTTCAGGTTCTTGATCTTTCTCAAAACCGGCTGAATGGCTATTTTCCTGATCGACTTGGATCATTGACTGGACTTCAAGTGCTCAATCTTGCAGCAAATAATATATCTGGTTCTCTGCCAACTTCTATGGCTAACATGAGCTCTCTAAGCTCGTTAGATATATCACAGAATCATTTTTCTGGTCCTTTGCCAAACAATTTGCCTAACAGTCTTGAAGCTTTAAATGTCTCATACAATGACTTCTCTGGGGTTGTTCCTGAAAATCTGAGGAAGTTTCCTAGTTCTTCCTTCTATCCTGGAAACAACAGATTAAGCTTTCCAGGTGGCCCTCCTGGATCACGAAATTTTCCTGCTGCAAGTTCCGACCGAAAACCAATCAACACTGTTGTCAAAGTCATTGTGATAGTTTCATGTGTAATTGCTGTTATCATTCTTATCCTGCTTGCTATCTTCATACATTATATCCGTATATCAAGGAGACTACCACCAGAACATGCTTCGGATAAAGATATCCGCCGGCGTGCTCTAACAGACCCCTCTGGCACTACTGGAACAGGCAGTGGTGGGGCTTTGGTTGTTTCAGCTGAGGATCTTGTGGCTTCAAGGAAAGGATCATCATCTGGGATTATAAGTCCGGATGAAAAAATGGTGGCAGTAACTGGCTTCTCCCCATCAAAGAACAGCCATTTGTCTTGGTCACCTGAGTCTGGGGATTCATTCACTGCTGAAAACCTTGCCAGATTGGATGTGAGATCACCAGATCGATTGGTTGGGGAGCTGCATTTTCTTGATGAAACACTCACTTTGACACCTGAGGAGCTATCAAGGGCACCAGCTGAGGTGTTGGGGAGGAGCAGCCATGGGACCTGTTATAGGGCAACACTGGAGAATGGGGTGCTATTGACTGTAAAGTGGTTGAGAGAAGGAGTAGCTAAACAGAGAAAAGAGTTTGCTAAGGAGGCTAAAAAATTTGCAAATATCAGGCATCCAAATGTTGTGGGTTTGAGAGGATACTACTGGGGGCCTACACAGCATGAGAAGCTCATTCTTTCAGATTACATCTCACCTGGAAGTCTTGCAAGCTTTCTTTATGGTAAGTGCTAACATTTCACCCCTCTTTGTTTCTCAACCTATTAGATCTAGTTTTATCATGTGTTCACTTTTAAATTTAGCTAAAACTCTAGCAACTTTTGTTTACAATAACATTTGGCTTCTTGTCTTTTGACATAACTTTTATGTATCGAAAATGTATTAATGGTAAAGTTTTGACCTGATGTACAATTGTAACAGTGATGTTTTTCTCAGCTTAGTTTTCTAACTGATTATCAAACTTCACTTTCATTATTGAGACAGTCAATTAGGAGATTATTTTTGTTTGATTTTGGCTTCTTAATTGCTTAATTAAATTTGAAATTTGCATGGTTTCTCAATCATACATGCTAAATCTTTGGTGTCAACAGCAGTTTGTCACATGTGATAGCCGGAGGGCTGCATCATTGGCGGTGTTCAGATTATTGGGTCTTGTCTTTTTTTGTACGATTAACTGGAGCAGTTTGGAATGAAATTGATTGAATGTTGCATTGTGGTGTTTTTATGTCAACCAGTGAATTACTATGGAGGTTTAGCCTAGAAATCTGGCTCCAGTATTTGGTCATTCTGGATATCAAGCAAGACAACTATTATTATATCTATTCATACATTCGACGAAGTCATATTAGTGTCCAAATATGACATGCTTTGTGCCTAAATATGAGTCTTAGTCTCTTCAAGTTTAACCACACGCATGCGTGACTCTTGCATATTTATATAAGTTTCATTTTCTTGGCTGATAAAATCCTTTTTATCAGATCGACCGGGAAGAAAAGGCCCCCCATTGACATGGGCTCAGAGGCTCAAAATAGCCGTTGATGTTGCACGTGGCCTGAACTATCTCCATTTTGACCGTGTTGTTCCACACGGTAATCTGAAAGCAACAAACGTACTATTAGATGGGCCTGATCTTAATGCCCGCGTTGCAGATTACTGTCTGCACCGGCTCATGACCCAAGCTGGCACCGTTGAACAGATTCTTGATGCTGGAGTCTTGGGATATCGTGCACCAGAGCTGGCTGCTTCCAAGAAACCACATCCCTCCTTCAAGTCAGATGTTTATGCTTTTGGAGTGATACTTTTAGAACTTCTAACTGGTAGATGTGCAGGTGATGTGATTTCTGGTGAAGGGGGAGGGGTTGATTTGACTGACTGGATGCGGTTGAAGGTAGCAGGAGGTTGTGGCTCAGAATGCTTTGATTCTGCATTGGTGCTGGAGATGGGGAATCCATCAGCTGAAAAGGGAATGAAGGAGGTCCTTGGAATAGCTTTACGATGTATACGATCCGTTTCTGAGAGGCCAGGTATCAAGACCATATATGAAGATCTTTCTTCCATATAGTTTTAGTTGAATCTAGTTATCTGGACCTGAATTTTGTGGGAATTTAATATCTCATTGGCTCTTCTTGAACATGTGATTCTGTCATTTTTAGTGTGATCAGCTAATTGTATTAACAACATTTTGTTGTAAAAATGGAGCTATTTAGAATGGTAGAAAATCTTCACATGTTTTGCCACCTCCATTGAGTTACATGACCACCTCCAATAGCAACTGCAATTAAAATTAAGGCGTGGAAATCATCTGGAAACAGTATCAATTCATATAATGTCTATTTGTCCCTGCACTCGGCACTCTCATTTATATAATTTCCAGACTATCAGTTATATATCTTTGAAACATCCTTATATAAAGAGATACTAATTTATGCTATTGCACTCCTAAGTTCTTTAACTTATTTTAATTCCAGTTTGGAGCACCATTTAGCAAAATGATGTGTTTGAAGTACGGCAGCAAGGCATAAAATTGAAGAAAATTGGTTAAGCAGAAACCCATGATCGAAAATACTAGATGGTAACATGAAAATATGCTACTGGCCACTGTTTGAAGGAAAGTCGGATAAGATTACAGTAAGATGCAGAAACCCAAGTGAAACAATATTGTGTTGGATACCATGCCACTTTGTCTTTGTGCTGCTTAACTTTAACTTTAATGCACGTCCAAATGATAAAATAAACAAAACCATGTCAAAGGGACCACATTGTGAGTCGTGATGAGTTGGATACATTACATAACATACATAGTTTATAATATCTTTATATGAGATGGAAAGCAAAATTATCTTCTTGTCTTCTTTTTAATATTGTAGAAGCTTCTTGATTGTTGAGTGAGCATATGTACCTTAATCTTATCGATCGTCAACTAATTTTATCAGCCAAATCAAGGCCTTGCCCTACATAACACATCTACTCTTGCATGCATAAATTTATTTATCTATTTTTCTGCTAAATTGTTAAATGAATCAAAGAGAGTATCCATTCTTCATATCCGTTTGCGTACATTAGAAAGGCATAGAATAGAAAAGAAAACAAGAATAATAAAAATTCCATACAAGAGATAAGTCAAAATCAAAATAATATCTATATAAATAAATAAATATATCGGATAAATGATCAAGTGTATTAAAAAACAAACTCATTATATATCGGATAAATATAATATTCTCATTGTAACGTTAAGGTGAATTTCTTAATACATTTACATATATAAACGGACAAGCAATAACGTAGTGACTAGCAGACGAGACAAGGTTTCCGGTGAGAGACCTGTCTATCTATGGCGATGTGTAGGATGAGAGTATTAACTTCTGTGTCCAAACTCAAGTCTATGTTCATTTCTCCTCCCTTTCAATCATCTTCAATGCGTAGATTCTCTTCATCGCAAGTCTCATCCCAGTTTGAGGTAAACTTCTTCTATCCCTTTAACACTCTTAATATATACTTCCTTTTATGTTGAAGGTTTTTGATCGTTTGAGCTTTGGAGTAACGCATGAATCATGATCATGGTCTTCTGTGCAAATTCTCATCTGCTACAATGTTTTTTTCCCCCTTCCATGAATACATACATTATCAAATGATTGGCACGAATTGCCTAGCATTTGCCTTAGCTTTTCCATGTTTCTTGATACGTATGTATATATCTTGTACTTATTTGAGTTCTGGAGGACACGTATAATCAAGCTCTATCTAAGAAAAATGTAATAGGTTATATTGTGTCAGTTAATATCAGCAAAGTCTATGTTTAATGAATATATGAATGTGTTTGAAACTTCTGATCTCGTTTTGCTTCTCTAATCAAAATTAATGAGTGTGTATGTGTGTGTTCCTGTGCATATCGAACAAAAGCCACTCATGGTTATTCGTTGACAGATAAATAGTCAATTAATCACTATCATGCCTATTTATCAGCTGAGATTTCTATCGAAAGGATGTTGATCATCTCACGTGTTTTTGCAAATTATCGTGAAAGTTGTGCTATTTTTTCTTGCTATTATTTTTATTTTCTTTGTGGAGTGTTGCTATAAGTGGTTATATTTATCAATTTTTGGATATATTACAGAATGTTGGATTCATAGGGCTCGGAAATATGGGATTCAGAATGGCACATAATCTAATGAAGGCTGGATATAAACTGACCGTTCATGACATGTAATGCATTTAAACCTCTTCATTTATAAAGCTTTGGTTTATTTGAATTGCTACTGTCCAATTATGTAAATAAAGAGATGACCTTGTGATTGTATGTTTATATTTTTTAATTGATATGAGAGACAAGAAGATGTTTAGGTAGTAAGTTTTTTTATTTGTTCTTTAAATTTTTAATTTTTTTTCATAGAACTGTACCATTTACATCTCTAATTGAACGGAATTGGCAAGTTTAACTTCCATTCAGAAACTGCAATGTCATGAAGACATTCTCTGACATGGGCATCCCTGCTAAAGAAACACCTTTTGAAGTTGCAGAAGCAAGTGATGTTGTAATTACAATGTTGCCTTCATCATCTCATGTGAGTAATATTATCCCATTTGGCTTTGTATAGAAGATATATGCTGTCTAATGCATTCTTTTCTACTGTCCTCCATTGCATAATGAACTAATATGTTAAGGTATTACTTTATCTTATTACATTACACAATATTTTTGGATATTGATGTAAATTACGCTCATTTTATGTGCAAGCTTCTCGTCTTTTATGGCTCCACCATAGCATTTAAAGAAATAGCCTTATGTTTAGCAAGAAAATATAGCGAGTGGATTTTGTTCAACTTAAACCATGGAATTTTTACTTCATCGTCTTACTTCTTGGTAGTAAGAATTGCAGAACACCTAATGAAATAGAAACCCATCTTATCCGGCATGTGTAATGAGTCTATGTACTTCTCCATCTGTCTCCATCTGTATGTATGCTTGCTTGCTTTTTAAATTTCAGTTTATTCGGCCCTTTGATGTCTCCATAAATGCTTATTTGTTTCTTCAAAGTTTCTGTTTTAGCTGAATTCGCATATAATATGAAAGTTCAATTTATTTGTGTAGGTATTGAATGTTTACAATGGACCAAATGGTTTGCTTCGAGGAGGAAATTTCCTAAGACCAAGATTACTGATAGATTCATCTACTATTGATCCCCAAACATCAAGAAAGCTTTCTGCTGCTATATCTACTTGTTTTCTAAAAGAAGAGAAAGGTACCAATGTAACTGCAGCAACAATCTGCTGCCCTTTTACCAGAGTTTTGGCAACTAATTATTTATGTTTAATCTGTCATTACATGCATAGAGTTCATCTTTTTCATTATGATAAACTAGTTAATCTTCAAGTTCATTTCATATGGATGTAACTACACTTTTTGACCTTATAATATTATTCATTGAATAGGCTAAACACATGATCAGCTGCGGGATATATATCAGTCTCTATGGATTTCTGTTCAGTAGAAACCTTAGTTCTTGAGTTGAAGATGCAGGTGGCATGCGTCACTTGATGTGTTAAAATTATTCTCCTATATCAGATAAATGAAATAAAGAACAAAACATGTGTGTGACGGATTCATAAAAAGAGTTAACAATTCTTCCACAAGGCTTGTGCCATGCATTAGCGTACTTGAATAAAAAGAAAATGTCAGATTTTGACTTGTTAAGAAGTTGGAAAACCTGTTCAACATAAGTTATTTAATTTGCACAAAAAGAGCTGGTGGCATTTTTGCATGAGAATATTAGTTTGGAGTCATCATCACCATTATTATGGACACAATTTCCTTACTTTTGCTTTAAGCCTGGGAAAGTTGAATCATTGGAACAAACAGATCAGACAGCAGCCTTTGAAAACTTTTTATCATTTCTGAGTTAGATTTAACAATTTGTTCCCCTTTAAAGAGTTAATATACGTTTTGTATTTAGATTTATGGGAGAAGCCTGTCATGTTGGATGCTCCTGTGTCTGGAGGTGTTCTTGCTGCAGAAGCTGGTACACTTACTTTCATGGTATGATATCACCTCTCAACAAATCAGTAATATTCAATTTCCTTTTGGTCTGACTATGGTCCTTTGATGGAAACTTTAAACTCTACTTTATTGAAATGGTCTGCAGTTGTTTATGTAGTTTGCATACTAGTTTTCCTTCAAGTGTACAATCTTGGTTTGATTGATATATAGCTGTGAACAATGTGTGAATGATAAATTTCTGCTGCTCGTGAAGCTCCCTTTTGGACTGTAGTAACCTATAGTAAGGTACAAGGTTAAGTCTGGCAAATTTTGGGTTTAGTTTGATAGAGCATCATGATCTTCACCTTTTGTTCATGTGGAAGAAGAAAAGCTGAAGCCCTTTAATGCAGTTTCAGTTTTTTATGGCATTTCTTGTTGCTACCATAGCAATTTTGTCTGCGGTAAAATTTGTCCTATGACCTTTTTCCTTATTTTTTTTCCTTCTACTAAATCAAAGCTCATGCAGAGTGCAGACATGGCTAAGATTTTGCTTATACAGCATCAAAAAGTTTTTGATGGTTTGGTCCTTGAATTCTGCTAAGCCTAAAGAGTTCTAGATTTATCTAGAAATGATTGGATTTTGATTGCAACTAAAACTAGATCTAACTTGCTCATAGATATATTGTAATAATTCAAAATCCATTACGAACCATTCTCTGAAGTCTGAACCCCAACATTAGCCCATCTATCATTCTGGTTTTGTGGAGAATACTACATGGATGTCATCGATTTTTGAAGATATTAAAATTTAATATCAAATATGTGCAAATAATTAACAGATTGGTTGGATATCATTGTCTAGCCTTAAACTTTTCTTTTAACGCTACGTTGCCAAACCTTGCTCATTTAAGAAGCTTTGGAGTTCCTGGAAAATATTTTCAGCATTAAAAATATAACTTTAATTTATGGTATTGGACTTCTTGGCTTGTAACTTATGTTTTAGAGATAGTAACTTTTCTCTGCAATTTTGCTGCTTTTCTTATAAAGTTTCTGGTTTAAAATCAGTTTTTGTATAGCATTTTGAAGAAGTTTAGCCTTTCACATTATGGTGTGTTCATAGATTTGCACATTTATGTACGGAGTGTGAAAGTTGCATTAAATACTTAGGTTTGCAGTAACGGAGTTCTATCTTGGTGATATTTACTTACCAGTTAAAGATGGCATGTTTTTCAGGTTGGTGGCCCTGAGAACGCATATCTAGCTGCCCAACCCTTATTCCTCTCAATGGGCAAAAACACAATTTATTGTGGTGGAGCAGGAAATGGTTCGGTAAGTGTTATCAAATGGTTGAAGCTAGAACCCGTGAGGATGTTGCTTTAAACCTTTTTGTCTCCTTTTAAGGGTGGTGAATTAGATATAGAGAAAGCAGCATTGTCTATTAGTGTTTCATTAAGCTTCTTAGTGACTTTGCATTGCAGTAAGAATTCGTTGTACTAAAGAATGTTCAGATAAGGACTATGACCTATTAAATCATCAAAATATCAGTTTGTAATCATGCAGTTGAATGCATTTATTGTACCAAAGAAATTGACAATTTGGTGCTCAGTCTCAGTGTTCTTTTCTTTCTTTCAAAGTTTTAAAAGTGATTTGGAATTAAAAACGAAAATAAGAATGAAAATTTAGGCTCTTGAATGTATTTAGGCCAGATTTTGAAAGTCTGGTGGAGAGAATAATATGTCTTTGCGCTTGGCCGCCCGAGTGATTTACAATCGAATTATTCTTCCTACATGGCAGTCTGCATGTTAATTTGATTAAACAAAAGCCTCTCATCAACTGTGCTTAGATCCTCCTTTCTCTTTTAGTAGTTATGCACTCTTTCTTCAGGTGATGCAGATTTTTTGTAATGGAAACAATATTAAGTGCAATAAACATGTTTTTGAGGTTCCTCTACCGCTAGCCATCACATATGCCCATTTTTATGTGTAAGGCCCATTATAATAGAGTAATAATGTTTTTAGCATGTTGTAGAAATTTTCATCTATCTGAATTTATTTCCGAGAATAGGATATCTTTGACGTGGTTTTGTTATTAGGCAGCAAAGATATGCAACAATCTGGCAATGGCGGTCAGCATGCTTGGGGTGTCAGAAGCCCTTGCTCTTGGTCAGTCACTGGGAATAAACGCTGCTACATTGACAAAGATATTTAACTCTTCTAGTGCTCGCTGTTGGAGTAGGTATGCTCTTCTCAGTTTCTCCCTAACCAATGATATATATATATCATGGTTCATCTCAGTTTGTTAGGAAGCTGAATTCATTAGTTTTTTTTTTTTTTTTTTTGGGACAAACTTGTGGGAAACAAATAGGTCAACAACAGTCTATACTATGATATTGAAGGCCAAAGTAGTTTGTCTTTCATTGGGGTTATTTACCAACAACTAGCTCATATTTTGTTAAATTTTTCTTTTTAAAATCGTTATTTAATCTTATTGAAATTCTAAAATGGCAGTGATACTTATAATCCAGTTCCTGGAGTGATGGAAGGAGTGCCCTCTTCAAGGAATTATGGTGGTGGTTTTGCATCCAAGCTCATGGTACTTAGGTTTACCCTATTTCTTCTAAATAATATTTGGTGTTTATGATGACTTTTTGGACTATCATCTTATGCTTCACTAAGTTTCTCAATTTACCACTACGGGTAGAAATCTTATTTAATTAGGAAGACAGTCTCTTGTGACTTTGCATACAGAATTTACCCTCAAGCAATTACATCCTTTACCCTATCTACTTCACTAGGCTGCTCAGCGATTGCCTGAAGTCTGCTTAAATTATAGTACCAATTTTTTGTCTGATAAATTGCTTTATGTCCCTTCCTTGTTCCTATAGATTTTGTCATGGTAAACAAATCACGAGAAAATCTGAAGTATATTTTTCTGTTTGATGCAGGCCAAGGACTTGAACCTCGCTTCGGCATCAGCAAAAGAGGTTGGTCTTGAGTGTCCACTAGCATCTCAAGCACAAGAGATGTAAGTATCTTGTGTGATAGAGCTAATCTCCAAAACTTAAAAGATTCTCAAATGCATTTTCACTAGTTCAATGTGCTTGAACTGGGAAAGTTAGATCACAAGGACTCCTGCTGGAACAATAGGCATTTGCAGTGATCACCAATGGTGGGGTTTTTTCAAACTGCGTAAAACCAAATATCTAGAAACATCATTTATTTTAGTTGATAAATGAGCCAAATTTGGAGTTAGGATTTTAATTTGATTGCTTCCTGGAAAAGCCTAGAAACACATTGGAGGTGGAGAATAATACAATCCTTTGTTAAGCTACTCATTTATCTGCAAATTATTATTTTAGTCGACATATTGCCCTGAATGGGTTTGGATTTGTAGTCTTTCATTCTTTGCCTAGCTGATAAATTCAGAAGCGAAAGCAGGACTTAAACCTATTGACACCCCCAGATGGATCATTTGCCTTGTATTTTAGCAAAGGCAACAGGCTACCATGTGTTAACCATTTTTGCTGGAATCTTACTGATTGATAAAACTCCTTTTTGGCAGTCTTGTGTAGCAATCTTCACATTCCGTTACTAGGAAATCGTTATCTGTATTTCCTTTTTTCCATAATCTTTCCAAGAGTTGAACCGTATCTCCTTGAAGTTTCATTTGCAGTAAATATTATGAAGTTTGATGTCATATCTAGACAGGAGCTTAGATTCACTTGTACAACTCTAATATGTTGCAGTTTTATATACTAATGCACATGTTTGTGCAGATACACAAAGCTATGTGAGGATGGGCATGAAACTAAGGACTTCTCTTGTGTTTTTCGCCATTATTACTCTGGCAAGGATGAGATTTAGCTTTACCATTCAAGGATATTACTGTTGGAAGGTCCCTAAATGTTGGAAGAAATTTAAGCTCTATTTTATATAATTATTCACCTGTAAAACAAATGAGTAATGTTATGAATCCAATCTTATCGGTACAATTATTCTTTTACAACCTAACGTAACGTAATATCACAAGACAATAAAAATTCATAACAAATGGAAAAGATTACAATAAATGATTTGAATTAAATAATATCATGTCACATTAGGATGTATAAAAATAGTTGTATAGATTTGTTGAATGTCATATTATTCTAATCAAACTGGGTTTTGCCATTGTAAATTGTACTTGTTCCTTTATATAAGGTAAAATAATTTAAATCTTAACTGGATTTCAAAAAGAACTACTCTAAAAAATATATAAAAACTTGGGATGTATTCGTTTTTTAATTCAAGTACTATTTTCTGTATTGCACATTTTTCAATGCATTTTACATTCAATATCAACCCCATATTCTTTTTAAAATTCAAAACAATTCAAAATAAATAACATATTCTTAAATTTAATTGAAAATAAAAACACAAAATTACAAAATAAACACACTTTTGAAGTATGAATAAGTGTTATAAATTTTTTAAAATTCGTTAGTTTCTATATTTCAGTTAATATTTCTTGTTTTTAGAGGCTGGTAGAATAGGGAAGACATGTTCAACAACTGTTTCTTTTGTATAAAACATTTTCGTGAAATACAATATATATGTACACACACATATGTACGTATATATTTTTAAAAAATTTCTAAACTCGAGGATACCTTGGTTTGTTTTGACATTTTTCAAAATTCATTTCTTAAGAAAAGGACAAAAAAACCTCACACAAAAAGACACCCCAATTATTTGGTTATTCTATTAATTTTCATTACTAATCCTATTTTATTTTTTAAAATTTCAATAATATTAATACCTATAACTATACTGGAGAGGGAAATGTTTATTTTTATTTTTTTAAGTTAGTGAGGTAATATATAGCAGTATACTATAAATTATATTACTGAGACTTTTCAAATTTATGAAATATAATAATATAAAGCAATCAAAGTTGTGAGGTGGGAACAAAAAAAATTCTAACAAGATATGTTTATTTTTATTGTTTGTTTAGTTTTAGTTTTTAAGGGGGTGTTCGGTTGCAGCAGGAATTCTTTAGTTTTATATTCTAACAAAAAATATTTTTAACAACATATAAATAACCATATTATTAACTACGTTAATGATATATTTGTTTCGTAATATATTTATAAAATATCATCTAATTACAATTTTTATTCAATAATAAATATTAATAATTTATATATTGGGATTATTTTTGTCTACATAGAGCGCGTTTGTTTCGACTTCTCTATTGGTTAAATCAGTTTTTTTAATGTTAAAAACTCTTTTAAAATTTTTTAAGATTATTTGGCTGCTACTTAAGAAGAATTTATGGATGATTATTGTTGATGCACGATTTTCGGACGGCCGGGGAGCGGGTCGGAGCTCGGGTGTTACGTCGCGTCCAATCCTGCGATCACAGAAAAACAGTCAGGGGTGCCGGCGGTGGTGCCGGCGGTGACCCTCCGACGCTCAAGTCAGTTTCCGGCACTCCGGGATTTTCTGGGAGAATTTCCTGGAGAGAGAAGCTCTCAAAAGTAAAGGAAATCTAGAGAGAGTAAGTTCAGAAAAGTGTGCATACCTTGAGCAATAATTCGGAGGGTTTATATAGGAGTCGGGATAGGTCATTGTGGGATCCAGATAACAGGCCCAGATAATGGGCTTCAGTAATGGGCTTACTGAATTAGAAATAATTAGGCCCAGATGATGGGCTTCAGTAATGGGCTTACTGAATTAGAAATAACTAGGCCCAAATACTGGGCTTCAGTAATGGGCTTATTGAATTAGAAATAACTAGACCCAGATACTAGGCTTCAGTAATGGGCTTACTGAATTAGAAATAATTGAGGCCCAATTTTGTTATGGCCATAACAGTAGTCCCCCCAGGCCCAAATCGACTAACGGGTCGATGTAGGGACTATTTAGCTATTCTGGGCTGAAAATTAAATGTATGAGGGGGCCGGTCCGAAGGTGTAATTTACTGTGTGGCTTAAACCCTAAATTGGTGCCCTATATAAGATACAAGTGTTGGGGAGTAGGGTTTACTCAACAATAGGAGTGAGTACCTTGGAGGCAGGCAGTGTAGGCGACCACAGCAAATAGAAGCCGTCAATCCAAGCAAGAATTTTCCAGCCGCCACAAGCAAGTCCTTTTTTCTTGTATAACTTCAAAATGCATGAATTTATTATCTAAACTTTGCTTTTTTTTTTTTTTTACTGCATGTTTGGGTGTGAAAGAAGGAAAGCATGCGTGCGTTTTTTTTTATTGCATGCTCGAGTGTGAAAGAAGAAGAAAACAGTGGGTTGTTTAGGTGTGAAGGAAGAAGAAACAAGTGTGTGTTCATGCTCGGGTATGAAGGAAGGAGGGTGAGAGCGGCCTGGGCGTGCTGCGGGGGCAGCCTGGGCGCGCTGCCTGGGCGTGCTGCCTGGGCGCGCTGCCTGGGCGCGCTGCCTGGGAGTGATGCCTGGGCGTGCTGCCTGGGCACGCTGGCGAGGTGTGCTGGGCGCAAGGAAGAAGCGAGCGAACTGCCGAGGTCCAGGAGCGCGCGTAGGGCGAGCAGGCGAGGCTCCATGCGCGCGGGGGCGAGCTGCCGAGGTCCCAGGAGCGCGCGCTGGGCGTGAGGAGGCGAGCACCCGAGGGGCGCTGGTGCGCGGGGACGAGCACCCGAGGGGCGCTGGGCGCTGGCGTGCGTACTGGGCGAGTCGCATGCGCGCTTGGGCGATCGCGTGCGTACTGGGCGAGTCGCATGCGCGCTGGGCGCTTGGGCGCTGGGCGATCGCGTGCGCGCTGGGCGCTGGGCGATGGGCGATCGCGTGCGCGCTGGGCGCTGGGCGATGGGCGATCGCGTGCGCGCTGGGCGCTGGGCTTGCCGCCTGTGTCATGCAGGTTTACGTGAGTTTGTAAGGATTTCCTGCAGGAAATTTGAATAAGTACGGGGGCATATTAGCAAATTTCGAAATTTCCATTATATAACTTCGGGGTTGTTACTGAAAAATTTCAAAACTTTTACTTAAAATCGCGAGGGGTTTCTGAAAAATTTTAAACCTTAATTTTTTTCGTGGGGGTGCTTCTGCGAAATTTCAAACCTTTATTTTTCCTCCGCGGGGGTGTTTTCGCAAAATTTCAAACCTTTATTTTTCCTCCGCGGGGGTGTTTCCGCGAATTTTCAAACCTTCATTTTTTTCTCCGCGGGGGTGTTTCCGTAAATTTTCAAACTTTTATTTTTTCTCCGCGGGGGTGTTTCCGCGAAATTTCAAACCTTTATTTTTCCTCCGCGAGCGTGCTTCCGCAGATTTTTAGACTTGAATAATTTTTTCTGCTGCGGGCGTGCTTTCGCGGATTTTCAGTCTTGAATAATTTTTTTCTCCGCGGGCGTGCTTCCGCGGATTTTCGATACAATCCTCCAGCTTTTTTTTTTTTTGATTGAAAGTCATGCCTTAACTCCTTCCCCCTCTTTGCCTTTCTCTCGGTAGGCAACAGGACCCTTGGCTCAAGGAGAGTCTACCAATACCAACCTCCTCAAGGAGGTTAACCATCTCACTTCAGAGGTTGACGACTGGAAGGCGAAACATCTAGTCTGCCTTGACAACTTAACCGAAACAGAGAGAAGAATGGCAGAGATGAAGGAACAGATGGGCAGAATGAAGGCAGACTTGTCCGAAGCCAAGAAGCAGGCGGCTATCCAGTGTCGTACATTGAGGGAGTCAATGGGGTGCATAGATGGTTCCATGACCGCCATCCAGAGATTGATCAGTCACCCATAGCTGAGGAGTTAAACTTGGTGGAAGAGTCTATCCCTACAGCAGACTCCGATCCTGAGCAATTCCGCCGCCTCATCCTTAAAGATGAGGATTATGAGTCGACATTGGACACAGCAGCCTGGGAGGCCAAGTAAGGCGACTTTACCTCATCGTCTTCAGATGAAGAAGGAGGTGATGAGGCTACTTCTTAGAGATAGTTGGAATTCTTCCAGCTAGGTAGATGCTCATTCATAGGGAACAACCATATCAAGGCTGCTATCCCGGCCTTGACTTTACCTTTTACTGTCTTTACTTTCAGTTCGATGTACTAGGTGAGGATGTGTGACATCCCTCAACCAATTTTGAAATAATAAGAACACTAAGAAAAATTTTTTTTTTCTTTCTGGTGTTGTATTTTTTTTTACTTGTTCCATCTCATTCTGAATAAAACGAATGCTTTTATTGACAATCTCTTTATTGGTCTCCCCATGGGAGTTGTTACATATGCATAAGCTCCTGGGCGGAGTTACTGCACATATAGAGAGATTACGGGTAGTACTTCTTCAAGTGCTCAATATTCCATGGATGACGGAGCAACCTTCCATCCATGGTGACCAGTTTGTAGGTGCCTGGTCGGATGACTGCCTTGACTTGATACGGACCCTCCCAGTTGGGCCCTAGTGCTCCATCAGTGGGATCTCGGGTACTTTGTAGTACTTGCCTCAAGACCAAGTCTCCCACTTGGAAAGACCGGCGCTTAACCTTAGAGTTGAAATATCGAGCAACCCTTTCTTGGTAAGCAGCAACCTTGACACTAGCGAGATCCCTTTCCCCCTCAAGAAGATCTAGGTTGAGTTGAAGGCTTCTATGATTAAGCTCCTCGTCATATCCCTCAGTACGAGGTGACGGAAGGCCAATTTCAACCGGTATGACTGCTTCCGATCCAAACGCCAAGGAGTATGGGGTTGCTCCTGTTGCCGTATGGACAGTGGTTCGGTATGCCCAAAGCACTTGTGGAAGTTCTTCTGGCCATGCACCCTTCCTAGCATCTAATTTGGTCTTGAGGAGGTGTTTAATGGTTTTGTTAACAGCCTCTACCTGACCGTTTGCTTGAGGATGAGCTGGGGATGAAAAGCACAAAGAGATCACTACAAGAAAGTTGGGCTTATACTGCACCCATTTGAGGCGGTTTTTAAAAATCGCCGTAAATGGATGAAGTCCGAATGTGTATACGGCGGTTTTAGAACCGCAGTCTAAATTGCCCAAAATCACCCCAAACCAATTTTACCCTAGCCGCCTCAATTTTGCATCAACTTGTTTCAATTTCCCTCTCATCTCTCTCGCTTTTTCTCTCGATCGAAAACCTCATCTTTGCCTTTCTCTGCCAAGCTTCTTGCTGCTTTGAAGTTCCCTACATTGAAAATTCCATTTGCATTCTCTCTGCCAAGCCGAGCATCTTCAAGATTGGGAGAGTGACTCAGCCGCTAACTCAACCAACTCGTCAACTACCACCGCCATTAGTGACGGCAAAGCCCCTTCCAACATTGTTTGAGAGGGCGGAGAAGACATGTATATAATTTGACAGGTGTGATGATGTCCCTGGATCCTTGATGATGTTGATCTCCTGGGCCACGAGGGTCGCGGAGCCTCCCAAGACCGATTTGGAGTTCTGGAAGACTTTGTTTCCTGTAAGTGGTTTGTTTCTTTGGCTGGTCAGAAAAGTCAAGAAAATGATGCTTTCGGGTCTTTCGTGGGTGGGTTTTTGTTTTTATTGTCTTTGTTGAAGATAGTTATAGTTTGTTTGATTGCTGAGAAAGTGACGGAAAAAGTACAAGTACAAGTGAAATATTTTATTGTTATTTTGTTGTTGTTCTGCCTTTTCTTTTAAGGGGAAAATTTAAGCTAGGCCTAGCTGGGTAGTAATATTCTCTAATAGATTTATTATTATTCATAAATTAAACCACGAATTAGGTGTATTTGGTAATTATTTATATAGGATTTGATTTAGGTTTGAGTTGTGATCTTACCGGTTATGCAATTTTGATGTAAACTGGTTGCTATGGCACATACAATTGGGCATGTAGCTGCTACCGTGAGTATGTTTGAGGTTGCAGTTTCATTCACCCCACATCATCAAGAGTGGAGAGCCTGCTTTCAGTGTCTTGGTTTCAAGGTTTCTTTTGGGTGAGACCTTCCCAGTTCCAGTGCATCTGTCCCTCGTTTCAATTATCGGTGGTTGTGCTCTTGCTGCTGTCACTGAGCTAAACATCAACACGACTGGTAATTTTATCATCTGGACACTTGGGCAATATGAACAATAACATTCATATATACATGTTTAGGTTACTTTTGTGTTTTTCTTTTGCTCAGTTTTAGCAACTGTGAAATTCAAATTCAATCTGGGTGGACGTGTCAAGTCAGAATCTTTATTCTTTTAATCATTCAAAACAATCATGAAATTTTTGTAAGTTGAGTCACATGGGCATTTGTCTTCCGAAATATATCTTCAAAGAAGGGCATGAAGGGAAAGTCAGTTAGCAGGATGAACTATTATGCTTTTCTCTCTATGTTGTCTCTTCTAATTCTCACACTGTTTGCCATAGCCGTGGAAGGACGACAGATGTGGGCAGTAGGATGGCAAACAACCATCTCTCAAATTGGACCATAATTCATATGGTAACTGACAACTATGAACTCTGACTTCTTGTATTGTTTGTTTGCACTAAATTTGTTTGTGTGTAATAATTATCCCGTGGTGAGATTGTTGAAAGTACAAGGTAAATTAAAAATTTAAATTATATAAGGAAAGAAAATGAGAAAAACACGCTTTTTTTTGGGTGGGGTGGGGTGGGTCTGTGGTGTGTGGTGTGTGGCGTGTGGGTAAACATCACAATGTAGGGGTTGCGCTTGTGTTTTGGAAGCAAAATGAGAGCCAAACATTTTTTGGGTGGGGTGGGGTGAGGGGTGGGTCCGTGTGGACAATCTTTGTGTACTCCTTTCCAATACCGAATGATAATATATGATTAATACCGAATGATAATATATGATTAAAAATTGGTTGCCTTGTTAATTCTTTGTAGAGTTAATGATTGAATGCTATGTATGAGAAGGAAAAACTCCATCTCCGAGCACCATCCATCATCATTGAGGCTGACACAAAAGCCAAGGGGAGTAAACATAAGATTTTAAAAGTGAACAAAAGAAAAAGTAATGTCGGCCCATGGTTATGCACCAAACTTTCAATTGATAAGGCCATTGTTTTGTTTATTTCCTCTAGACTTGTGTTATTTAATGCAGCCGAGAATACATCACATATAGATGCCACCCAAAAAATAAATTTAAACTCTTCTTAAATTCTATAAAATATATAAATTAGCAGGTTTGCTTTCTCCTTTTTATTCTTTGACTAATTTGGTAAATTATGATTTGTCCCCCTTGTTTTCTTATATTGCAAACATTTTTGCAGTGAAAACACTCTTTTACGTTATTAATTGAATAGGAAGACCGAAAAAATTATTGTTTTAATTAAATAAATCGAGTTCTATAGTGCAGATAATAAGAAAAGCTTTATTTTATTTATTTTTAAATTGTTTTGTCTTTATTAGTCATTTCATTCATTGCATAAAATTTTCAACCCTTTTAATGGACTTATTTAAGAGAATTTAATTAATGAAATTAAGCCTCTAAATATTTCTTTATATATTTAATTGCAGGATCCTCCGGCAAGACCAAGTGGCCACAATCCTACGGGAATGGTAACAGAAGACTTTCAGTTGTGGAGCATGTCTGGTGAATCATGTCCAGAAGGAACAATTTCCATTAGAAGAACAACCGAAAAGGACATGTTGAGAGCCAGTTCTTTTCGAAGATTTGGAAGAAAATCAAAAAGACATGTAAGAAGAGACACAAACAGCAATGGTCATGAGGTAAGTACCTAGAGAAAGGAACGACAAAAAAACAAAATATACAGTAATTTATCTTTCTTTTTCACAAGAGTCCATCATTAGTCTTGCCTTGCCTTGTTTGTTCATAATCAACTAAACAACTCCAGCTAAAGTGGTCAAAGAAAATGGCACATGAGGAGGGTTGTTGATTGTTTCCTACTTTAGCTCTCTTTTTGAAGACACAACTATTTATCTTAAACGTCTAAAAGAAACATCAAAAGAGTGAGAAAGCCACAAATGGGAAAAGGAAAAAAGCACAAGGAAAAAAGAAGAAAAGCATTTACTTTTTCTTTAACTCTTTTTCTTTGAAGTTTTTTACATGTCATTTGAATTCATTCAGAAAATTGTTATGGTTTTCTTTGAGAAAGCCATCACATATTATTTCTTGCAGTTAGAATGTCTATCAACTTTTCATTTTTGTTTTAATTAAGCATTTTACATTGTGTTCTACTTTAAATAATTTCTTGTTTCCTCTAAGATCTTACAGGTGGGAATTGAAAGCATTGAATATTTTATTGGAGCCTGAATTAATTTGTTTCTCTCAAAGAAAACCATAACAATTTTCTGAATTAATCTCAAAGATCTTACAGGTGTGCTTTGTTCATCCAGCTTTGGGTCTATTCACACTTCAATGTTTGTGATAATTATGTGTGATAATTATGTTTGTGAAGTTTCTTTCATAAGGAATTATTGCAAAAGCTTCTTGACTTTCTCTAAAGTTTGGATAATGTTAATTGCAAAAAAAAATTAAGAAAACAAATAATCTCATGATTTTAGATAAAGGTACGAATTAGTATAATTATTTTTGTTGTTTTTATATAATTTTATTATTAATTCATATAAGTAAATTTTTATTAGTATAATTTTGGATGCCAAAATCAGTCTTCAATATGTGCTGTTAGCATCGGGCAGCACAGAGTTTTGATTTTTTGTCAGCATAAAGTAAAGCATGCATAATCTATGTTCCACTTTCACTTATTTTTTTATTTTTTATTTTTCTGTAAAGTTAATTCTGTATGCTCTTTATATTAATAATTGCTTTTTGTGTAGGCCTTTTTAGACATTATTAAATGGGACTTATTTGAGACGCATATGAAGGAGTGAGTGTTCTTATCTCTCTCTTTTCTACTTATTGTGAGATCATTACTTGCTGATTGTTTCTTACTCTGATACATGGTAGGCTTTGTTTAGGCTTTTTCTTATTTGGAAGGCGGATTAGTGATGGAGTATACTGAAATTATGGCTTTCTTTGCAGTTGGTGGCCTAGACTTGAATCTGACATATGCTAATACCCTCATTTTCATGGAGCATGACTGGAACCCCATGCGAGATCATCAGGTAATTAATATTTTCTGTTGCATATATGTGGCTTATTTGTATTTGACAAATGCTTATACAATGTGTGCAGATTTCTATTTCTACTTGCAATAGGATGCTGAATTTTTTTTTTTTTAACTTTTTATAATAAGAAACTGAAATATTATATTCTAGTAAAAAGAAACTGAATTCTTTTATCATGCATCACTGTATTTTAGTGGTTGAATGGAGGAGAATGTGATCAGCATTGTTTTTGTGTAAATGTTTGAGCTTTTAAGTGTTATTTGAACTCTGGTGGGGCTATTTTTTATTATTTGACTAATTAACTGTTGGTAAATGATTGTCTGTTTGCGGGTGCATACGGTGATAGATTTTACTTTCAGTTTGCAGTTCAGATCCTTTTAAGGACTTCATTTTAGCTACTCTTTATGGGTGTGCCAAAGCAGAAATGGACACAAGAAGAAGAAGCTGCATTAAAAGCTGTTGTTATTAAACATGGGGCTGGCAAATGGCGCACAATACTTAAAGATCTTGAAGAAACTCTTCTCCAAAGAGAGAAGGCGATAATCATGCAATTATGACATTTTAGAATTTTATTGTTAAATATTCTATACACCATTTTCTTGACAAGTGGACTATGAAATGAAACAATACGATATTGTGTTTCCATTATGTGTGATTGCAACGAATTATTTAATTCTTTGTTTTCAATGTATAGGTTGGATAACCTTATAATGGAGGCTATAACCACCTTGAAGGAGCTTGGTGGTTCAAATAAGACAACTAGTGCTCCATTTAAATGACACCATTACATGTGTCAATGCAGTATTAAAAAAAATAATATTAAATAGTAAATAATATATAACATAAAAAAAAGTTAACCTTTTACGGCGGTTTTCTGATCGTCGCAAAAAATTTGACGTCAAACGACATCGTTTTGACTTGAACTATTTACGGCGGTTTTACACTTTATACGACGGTTTTGTGGATATTAATTACGACGGTTTATGAACCTTTTACGGCGATTATATGACGTAAAAAGTTATATACGGCGGTTTCTAAACCCCGCCGTAAAAAGGCGTGTTATTTGCAATTTCTGTTTCGTCGTCTGTTTTTACGTCGAACAACAAAACCGCCGTAAATAACTTTTTACGGCGGGCAAGAACCGCCGTAAAAACTTTTACTGCGGTTGCTTTTACGGCGGTTGTGCCGTATAACCGCCGTAAAAGAGTTTTTACGGCGGTTCTTGCCCGCCGTAAAAAGTCTTCCATGTTGTAGTGGATGTTCAGCTCCTTGTAGAAATTCCTGAAGTTATAGTTGTCGAATTGTTTGCCATTGTCCGTAATGATGGTATGAGGGATACCAAACCTATAGACAATTGACTTCCGTACGAAGTCCGTGGTCTTCCTTTCAGTAATCGATGCGAGGGGCTCAGCTTCTGCCCACTTAGTGAAGTAGTCAATTGCCACAACAGCATATTTAACTTGACCTTTACCCATTGGAAGGGGTCCAATAAGGTCTAATCCCCACTGGGCGAATGGCCATGGGGTTGTCATTGGAGTCAGGTTTTCAGGAGCTTTCCTCGGAATGTTAGCAAATTTCTGGCATTTGTGGCACCTAGTTGAGAATGTCTTAGCATCCTTCTTCATGGTTGGCCAGTAGTATCCTTGCCTGATACACTTATGAGCTAGAGATCAACCACCAGAATGGTTACCACATATCCTCTCGTGGATTTCTCTAAGAACATAATCAGCTTCTTCTGGGCGAAGACACTTTAGAAGAGGAAGGCTGAAACCTCTTTTGTAAAGAACACCATTGACCATAGTGTACCTTGACGCTCTCCCTCTGACCTTGATTGCTTCATTGCGGTTAAGTGGAAGTTCCCCCGTTTCTAAGAACTTTATGATAGGGTCCATCCAGCAAGGGTCACCGTCAATGGTCATTGTCTTCTCTGGCGGGAGCTCACGTTGTGATATGCTTGGAGATTCCAGAACAACCATGTGGTAGTCGGTCGGTAGAAGGGGGTCTATTCCTGAAGCAATTCTGGCTAGACTGTCAGCTTTTGAATTCTCCACCCTTGGGACTCTTACGATGTCAAACCTTTTAAAACCGCGCAGGAGGGAGTTAACTCTACCCAAGTAAGCTATCATGGTAGAGCCTTTTGCCTGATAGTCTCCACGGATTTGGTTAACCACAAGTTGGGAATCGCTGTGGATGGCGATCTCTCCTACCCCCAAGGCAACTGCCAGCCTAAGTCCTCCAAGGAGAGCTTCATACTCTGCGACATTATTCGTGGCTTTAAAATTGAAACGAAGTGCCACAGCTACCTCTACCCCATCCGGGGTTGATAGGATCAAGCCAGCTCCACTACCGACCTTATTAGATGACCCATCTACGAATAAGATCCATGCCTTCTGTGGGTCAATTCCCATGGGCATTGGTCGGTCATGCGACCCTGTAATGGTTTCTTCATCCTCCTTATCTATACCACTTGAAAATTCAGCAATGAAATCAGCGATGGCCTGCCCTTTGATTGATGGTCTTGCAACATAATGTACGTCAAATTCTCCCAACTCAATGGACCACTTGACAAGTCTTCCAGAAAGCTCTGGACGATAAAGTATCTGTCGCAAAGGGTGGTCAGTTGGGACCATGACAGTATGTGCTTGAAAATACGGGCGAAGCTTTCGTGCTGCAACAACTAGGGCGAGAGCCTGCTTCTCCATAGGAGGGTATCTACCTTCAACTTCAGTCAAGGCCTTACTCACATAATAGACTGGCCTCTGAATTCCATGATCCTCCCGGACAAGAGCTGCACTCACTGCGCATGTTGAGACTACGAGATACAGAAAAAGTGGTTCCCCCAAAACTGGTTTGGAGAGGAGAGGAGGAGAACCTAAGTATTTTTTCAGCTGTAGGAATGCATTTTCACACTCACTTGTCCATTCGAACTGATTACACTTCCTCAACGCTTTGAAGAAAGGGTGACAATTGTCAGTCGCCCTAGATATAAAGCGATTCAAGGCAGCTAGTCGTCCAGTGAGGACTTGTATATCCTTTGGAGTTTTGGGAGACTCCAACCGCATAAGTGCTTGGATTTTTTCAGGATTGGCCTCTATCCCCCTTTGGGTGACAATGAATCCCAAGAACTTCCCAGAGGATACTCCAAAAGCGCATTTGGTGGGGTTCAGCTTCATATCATGCTTCCGGAGGATGTCAAAAGTTGTTCGGAGGTCGTCTACGTGGGATCTAGCGTCCATGCTCTTGGTGAGCATATCATCCACATAAACTTCCATTGTCTTTCCTAGGAGAGGAGCAAACATGGAGTTTACCAACCGTTGATAAGTTGCTCTAGCATTTTTCAATCCGAACGGCATCATCCGGTAACAGTATAACCCTCTATCAGTGATGAAGGCTGTTTTTCCTTCATCCTTCGAATATATGGGAATCTGGTTATAACCACAATAAGCATCCATGAAGCTTAGAAGTTGGTGACCAGCAGTAGCATCAACTAATTGATCTATCCTGGGCAGTGGAAAGCTGTCTTTTGGACAGTGCTTGTTTAAGTCCTTGAAGTCGATGTAGACACGCCATTTTCCATTGGCTTTCTTCACCAATACAACATTAGAGAGCCATTCGGGGTAGTTTACCTCCCGAATGATTCCACTCGTCAAGAGTTTGCCCACTTCTAAGGCATTCGCCTCTGAACGCTCTGGGGCTTAGTGCCTCCTTTTTTGTCGGACAGGTTGAGCTCCAGGATTGACATTAAGGCGGTGGACAGCTGTATTCAGGTCTATGCCAGGCATGTCTTCGTGAGACCATGCAAAAACGTCGCTGTACTCTCGAAGAAAACTAATCAACCGGTCCTTGATTAGTGGAGGAAGATTCTCACCCACCTTCACTGTCTTCTCCGGATCATTTAAGCAAACAGGGACGTCATCCATCCCTTCTATTGGAGCTACAACCTCCCCTTTCTCTTGATCTCGTGGATCCAAACTTTCCATCCCCTCGGAAGGCTCCCCACGAATCGTCCATAGCTTATGCGCCTTCTTTGGTCTTCTAAGCGGAAGCCGGGGTTGCCTGAGGTTAGGCCCCACCCTAGAGGATATAACTAATGTTCTCCCTGTATCAACTACCTTTCGGCGTTGGGGAGGTGCTTCAACCTCGATTTCTTCGTCAACCTCTAGGGAGGTTGAGTGTTGGGATTCGTGACTCATGATGTGTTTGAATAAGTTTGGATGGGAGCAACAACTAAAGAGGCTTGAATTGTCGTTCCCACAGACGGCGCCAACTGTTGATGCACGATTTCCGGACGGCCGGGGAGCGGGTCGGAGCTCGGGTGTTACGTCGGGTCCAATCCTGCGATCACAGAAAAACAGTCAGGGGTGCCGGCGGTGGTGCCGGCGGTGACCCTCCGACGCTCAAGTCAGTTTCCGGCACTCCGGGATTTTCTGGGAGAATTTCCTAGAGAGAGAAGCTCTCAAAAGTAAAGGAAATCTAGAGAGAGAGTAAGTTCAGAAAAGTGTGCATACCTTGAGCAATAATTCGGAGGGTTTATATAGGAGTCGGGATGGGTCATTGTGGGACCCAGATAACAGGCCCAGATAATGGGCTTCAGTAATGGGCTTACTGAATTAGAAATAATTAGGCCCAGATGATGGGTTTCAGTAATGGGCTTACTGAATTAGAAATAATTAGGCCCAGATGATGGGTTTCAGTAATGGGCTTACTGAATTAGAAATAACTAGGCCCAGATACTGGGCTTCAGTAATGGGCTTACTGAATTAGAAATAACTAGGCCCAGATACTGGGCTTCAGTAATTGGCTTACTAAATTAGAAATAATTGAGGCCCAATTTTGTTATGGCCATAACAATTATAAAAACGTTTATGCTTTTAGAAGAAGCTCAAAATTAAAGCTTTTGAAAAAAAATTCTTTTTGAGCTTCTTTTTATAGTTATAAAATACCAACTATACATTTACCATATTTTAAAATATTTACCTTAACCTTTCTTTCTAAAAAAAGAAATTTAATTTTGATAATTTAATATCAATAAATATTTGTATATTTATCCAATCAAATAATCATCAATTCTTTTATAAAAGCTTTATTTTTACAAATTTTATTCGAATACGATCTAGTTCAATAAACCCAATTTAAAAAAACCAAAACAAATAGGCGTTTAGTTTATAATTTTGTTACACAACCGAAAAAAAAATCTTTCCCATCCCTTTCCTTTCTTCCAATTTATTCTTTGCCCGTACTTTTTCTTTCCTTTCGCTCTCTTTTCTTCAGACAATGGAGCCTAGAAGTTCAGACATAAAGCTCGAAGGGCAATACTGCACAATCAATCTATACAATACAACAAACCCAACAATTTCATATGACATAAATTCATGTCATGTAAGATTATATATTACTTAAATATTTACTTAAAGCTTAAGAAATCTAAGAAAAAAAAAAAGAAAATCAGATATGGTTAAGAAACCTCAAAAAAGAAAAAAAAACCACAAATAAGATTTTTTTTTTTCACTTTTCTTATTCTATAAAATTAATTTGGGGAAACAATATCTAAGCAAGCATCTGTTCCATTCCATGATATTTCCATCCCTCGAAGAAGAGGAAGGTACCGATTCTCCTTGGCAAACAAGTTTTCCCAGTTCACGAAACAAGCGTGATAGTTTGATTGACCGATCCTGACCTACTCTTTGACTTTGACTTCTCAGTGGAAAACAAACAACAAAATTCCATTCCACCATCCGTTCCGTTATCTAATAATTGGTCCTAATTTTTTTAAATTTCCCATATTGCCCCAACTTGCCCTCCCTCCATTTGTAAGTCCTCCCTCTAAAACGCGTAAAAAACCCCTAAACCCAAACGCTGGGAGGGGGGGTCTGACTCACAAATTCCTTCAACTTAAACCAGAAGGAGCCGAGGAGCCAGAGAGTCAGAAAGTTGCTTTTAAAATGCCATTGCTGATTACAAGGTACGCTTCAGTCCTCGACTTTCTTGATAGTCTCTTCGCTTCTTGTTTTCCATTTTATGCCTTTGTAAGTATTGAGACGTCTGGCTATGGAGTCCAGGTTTGTACGCGCGGCCACGCAGTTCCTAACTTGCTATATGTTGTTTTGTCTTTAGCATTTGTGTGTACTGACTCCAAACGGTGCGTTTGGAGCTTCTCTTGCAAGTTCTTTCTTCGGAAAACTTTCCAAAAGTGAATGTGTGTGTGTTTTATTTTATTTTATCTTTTTTAATTTTTTAAATTTTAGAAAGCATTTTATTGTTTCAAGAAAACACAAAATGCTTTTATCTAATTGAAGGAAAAGTGGTTTTGGTGGTGTCTGAAGCGGACCTAAGCTAAGGCGGTATTTGAGAGTGCTTTTGCAACGAAGTGCATATCGAATGAACTTGCTTTTCATGAGAACATTTCAAACTGCTTTGACAAAGTGTCCATGAAAGTGCGCCTTCCATAAAGTAATTAAAGCACTTTAATGAGACGTTACAAACTCGAGATAGAAGTAATTTTAACCAGCTGTCTATTTTTAATATTGTGTACAAATATGAGTTAGGATTTTTTTTTTGTTCTCTGGTGAAGTTCATCGATTTTTTAGATTTTAATTTCTAAATTTTATTTTATTTATTTTTTGGTTGTTGATTCTGTCCTGTATATTATTTTCATGCAAATATATATTGGAGGGTAATGCATTTTATTACACCTTTTGTAGCGGGGTTTGTCTAAATGCTAAAAGATATGAACCATTATTCCTTTGGATGAGACAAAAGGGTGTAGGGTAGTGTGTCATACTGGTTTCCTGTTATAACATACTTTTATGACTACCTTGAGAAAATTGTCCATTCACAACATTTGTGTGTACATTTCTGTATTGTAATTGTTTTAAACATGTATCATTTGGTGTTAACCTCCCATTTCCTAAGCTTTTGAAAACTGTGGTTGTCTCTATGCAGGAGATAACTTGGCACTGTACCAATACAGTTGTCTGGTATATTTTTCGTAGACCTGGTGTTTGCTGATGGAAACTGGAGGGTCCTCAGTTGTTTCAGTGAGAAAGGCAACTCTTACACCTAAGGCTATTATATTTCAAAAGTTTGGCAAGGAGGCTCATTATACCACAGAGGAAGTACAGGATATTGCTCAAAATGGATGCCCGGGATTGGCAATCCCTCAGAAGGGTCCTTGCCTTTATCGCTGCAGTTTGCAGCTTCCAGATTTTTCTGTTGTGTCAGAAACCTTTAAGAAGAAGAAGGATGCTGAGCAATCTGCTGCTGAGAAGGCTTTACAAAAGGTTTGCCTTATTTCTTTTCCTTTACTAATTCTAATAATTTTTTTTTTTAGTTTGATTGACTTCCTTAATTAGGAGTCTTCATTTCCTATTATTGCCTCTTGCTCAATGTTATCATAATGCATGTATAGCCGAGTTATATGCTGGCATGTTTCCTTGTGTAACATGTCTTCAATTGGTTAGCTAGGTCTTGTGCTTCGGTACCTTGATGTTACAATCAATGCTTGAAATCAAGTTTATTTATAGGGGTGGCTTGGTTCGTGTAGGGTTTCTCTTTAATTACTGAGTTGTCAACATCTTATTAAAGAAGAATAGTTCTTTATTTAAAATTATGTTTTAATAATAAAATTGCTTATTACAGATGAAAAAAAAAGAGGTTTTGCCTGAAACTTCCATCCAGTTAGCTGTTTTCAACAAGTGATTACATTATTTTATCCAATCTTTTAATGCTTAGTAATAGTAACTTCTAGGTTAAATCATTTTCAGATGGCCTTATAATCGTTTGTTTTTTTTTTTTTTTGGTTTTTCCTTATTGGTTCACTTTATTATCTACTTATTCTTATTGCAGCTAGGCATTTCGCCTTCAATGGATAATCCCTCTGGAGAGGAAGCATGGGATAAATTAATAGCTTCTCTAAAATATTTGTTTTCAGACGAGGTTGGTATTTGTTCTTACATGAGCTATGAATGGTCTCTGTCTCTCTGGTTATGTGTGTTGTGGAGAGAACTTGAATCATCCTTAATTCACTATACCAAAAGTCTTTATAGTGATTTCATAAAATCAATTGGATGAGAAATGTAACTTTCATTGGCCTCGTATTTTTACAAACTGTAATAATAGCTGGATCTTGCATTTATCTCAATGCTAAAATATCTAATTCAATTAAAGAAGAGGTTGAAGGCACATATTTCATGCCTATATTGTTGTTGTTGTTGTTGTTTTTTTAATTTTTTTATTTTAATAATAAGAAACTGTAAGCACTATATTAATATATGTACTTTATTGTTGTTGTTGTTTTTGTTAGTATTTTATTTATATTTTTTTTGGGAACGGCTTATTACAAAGTGGTATACTTTTGTCCTGGCCTTTTCCCTTTCGTGGAAGTATTGCCAAATTAATATCAGTGATAAGTTATAATGAACATTGCATAGGTTGCATAGGTGGATGCTTAGGGATTTGTATTGCCAGTGGGCTTTTAGCTTTGTTAGTTAAACAGCTGACAAAGTTGATATGCTTAAATTGTCTGTTTGCGGTGAGTCTTAGCTTAAGTTTAACAGAATGTAGAATTGTCTAATGGAAAAGAAGAGGTGACTAAAAGATAATACATTCCCCTTGGTTATTAAGTCTGGTGAGGCATTCTTCTCATGAGAATCCAAGCAGGGGATGTTTTCTTGACTTGCTCTTGTATGATAATATAATTTATGTTCTATTTTTTCTTTGTTTTCTGCTTTATTATTATTATTATTGTTATATTTTTTTCGTGAAGTTCATTTAATCTATGTAATGACTACTGTTTAATTTCTGTGGATTTCTTATGTTTTTTTTTTCTCCTAATAATTAAATGGTAAAGTTCATTTCATCTCCTCATCCACTGAGTGGTCACTTTAGAGCAGCTTTGCGGAGATATGGTGATCTTTATGGTTCTGTTCCTGCTTCTGTCATTGCCGTATGCGATTCAAAGCTTAGCAACATATGTAAATTAATTAATCCTAAGGTGGAGTTTAACAATTTATTGCTCATATCATATATCATGAGGGCTGCTGCTAGATTATCGGAGTTTGTTGTTACTTTTGAGGGAGAGCTTTCCATATGGAGGAAAAGTCCATATCCACCAGATATCTCAGAATTATCAGTTATCCAACAATCTGATACCCCAGATAACATATGTGTCACAGCCATACACATCCCATGTTCATTGGAGAAGTCCGTTCATCCGGTAACTCATAATGTTTCTTCAACTGGGTATTACCTGGATGTCATTGCACAAGAACTTGGTTTAACAGATGGAAACAAGGTTATGGTCTCAAGGTAGGTGGAATTATTATTTGGAAAAGCCAGAGAGATTTTTTAAACTATTTTTTTAATGTTGGCTTGTGAAGTTGGTGGCTTTAAATCCTTTTATGCCATACCAACTCATAGTTTCTTTTTATTGGTCCCTGGCAGGACTATTGGTAAAACTTCTTCTGAGGTGAGATTGTACTTTGCTGCTCCTAAGTCATTTGTTCTGGATCTGTCATCTGATCTTCTCAATGTGAAGGAAGTTGTTCACTCTGAAGGTTTGCTGAATGCAAGAGCAAGCTACATCTGTGGTCAAGATATATATGGTGATGCAATTTTGGCGTCTATGGGATACACATGGAAGTCCAAAGATCTTTTCCATGAAGATATCAATCTGCAATCTTATTACAGGTGTCTTCTCATTTCATGTACTTACTGAATTTCGTGTTTTAGCATTTTTGACACTTCTATATTCTTCTGCCATAATGTTACTTTTATCCTTTATATTTGATAAAATTCTTCATTGTTTACTTGTGCCGCAACTTTGGTTAAAGTTCATGAACTCAATCTGTAATATTCAAGTTCAGCAATTTGCTTGATCCAATTCATTGCCTTTTAGGCTCCGTTTGGTTTTGTATTATGTGTTTTTATTTATTTATTATTTTTAAATTCCCATCATTCTTTATCATATTCTCTTGTGAAGTTTTATTAACTTTTATGTTTTAATATCATTTACTCATGATGGATTACCCTATAATAATGGGTCCACCTTGCTTTTCCCTGAATAAATACTAGTGTTCCCACTTGTATGTAGAAAAATTGTGGAGAAGTTCAGATCAATTAAAACCTCTGGATACTACTGAGATTTTCATATTTTATTTTCTTTTTTCTGGTTTATTTTAAAGGGATAATTATATCAGGTGTTTTTAACACCTGGCACTATTTTTGCTTGAACTGAGGTCCTCGTAAGGCATCATTCAGTTTGCTTGTCCTTAGTATCTTGTTTTATGCTTTGTGTGTTGAATAATGCATCTGTCAGGTATTTAGTATAAAGAGAGGAAACTTTCAACCTTGATTTTCTTAATTCTATAATCATTTCATATCTGCTCATCCAGGATGCTTATAAATCTGATGCCAAGTGGAATTTACAAGTTGTCAAGAGAAGCAATACTTACAGCAGAGTTGCCCATGGCTTTTACTATGAGAACAAACTGGAGAGGTTCCTTTCCTAGAGAGATCCTCAGTATGTTTTGTCGTCAGCACTGGCTGTCTGAACCTGTCTTTTCTACCGTAAGTATTCCTTTAGAAGCATCATCTGAGTCATCAAGATTACACCAGAAGTTGGTGACTTCAGAGTCAGCCGAACAAGAGAGAGAATGTACAATTGGAGGTGGCACTGCCACTAGTGGCCGGGAGCCAGTTCAATGTGAAGTAAAATTATTTTCCAAGTCTAAAGATCTAATTTTGGAGTGTTCAACGATAGAATTTCACAGGAAACAGAGTGATTCTATACAGAATGCTTCTTTGAAAGTTCTCTCATGGTTAAATGCATATTTTAAGGAACCTGACATCTCTTTAGAGAAGTTAAACCATTCTGCAAGTGCCCTTGATATTAGATTTTATCCCCAAAACTTTTTCAAAAAGTTTGCTTTATGTCGATCTATTCATAATGTTCACCATAGTGAATCTCGAGAAAGCATATTACTTGCATCAAATTATATAAATATGCTATATACTTTGCCGGAACATGGAGTTTGTTGTTTAAGCATAGAAGGTCCAGATTCTGGTCTTTGTCCATCTAATGGGTGCTTATTATTTACAAGTTATTCTGTCTCTTTGGTCGTAGAAGATGAGAATATGAAAGAACTTCTTGAAAGCAAAGAGGAGTTTGAATTTGAGATAGGAACCGGAGCTGTTATATCCTATATAGAAGCAGTTATAACACAGATGTCTGTCGGTCAGTCTGCTTGTTTCAATACACAGTTGGTGCCACCAGAGTTGGTTTTAGCTGCAGCTGATGATTCTGTTAGAATTCGTTCATTGTTGTTATCAAGTGAGTTCCATACTCATTTTATTAGGCGCATTAACTTTATATTTGTACTTTTTTTCATGAAGCACTGACTGCAACCTAGAAATGGACCATGTTTCATGATATGCGATCAACAAAATCTGTTATAATTGTGGATTCTAAGTTGGTGCTATCAGTTCATGAATTTGTAGTCATGATTGACCTTTATGTTTACAATGTTGGATGTGGATCACCTAGGAAATAGAAAGAAAGAATTGCTTGCATCGGATGCTGGGTATATAGGTTGATTTTCTAAATAAAATATGAAGGTTGAATTCTATGGTTGAGCTGATAATTGCAACTGTTAGAAAATTTTGATGAATATACTCCCATATGGCTTAATTATTTAGTGATAAACAGCCTCGCTTACTATTAGAAATGAGATGCGCGGTTGTGTTTGTCTTCATTCTATTCAAAGTGGTGTAATGTCATTTGTATTTAGTAATTGTTTTGGAAAAAATAAGTGACTAAAATTTTAGAAATTTATTGTAAGTCTCAAATTCTAGATGAATCTTTTGACATGTAATTTTCACAGTGATAAATGGAGCTAATTATTGTTTCTTTAATAGCTCTGTTCTTACTATAGCTTCCAATATTTAATTACTGGTGCCTTGGAAATGTCCATATTCTTACCTTCACAGAAGCCTGCTGCTTGGAGTACTGTATAACTTTGTTGCGGACAACAGAACCCCAGGAGGACAGAATGGAGCAGGCATTTTTCAGCCCTCCACTTTCTAAGCAACGGGTGGAATATGCATTGCAGCACATTAGAGAATCATATGCTACTACTTTGGTATATGTTAATTTTTGTCATTTTGATTATTTATGTTCATATGAGAACCCACTTTTGATTTTTATCTTATCTGTTCTTTTTGCAGGTTGACTTTGGATGTGGTTCTGGAAGTTTACTGGACTCTTTATTAGATTATCCTACTTCTCTTGAAAAAGTTGTTGGTGTTGATATTTCTCAGAAGAGTCTTTGCCGGGCAGCTAAGGTCTTAACTATTACTGCAAAAGAATATTGCAATCAGAGATTTTTACCATTTTCTTAAACTCCGTGTTCTAGTCTGAATTTTTTCTTTAAGTTATGGTTATTCATTGGTCAATAAGAGATTTTCTCAACATGTAATATGTTCATCTAATCATTTCTATATGATTAATATGTTTCCCCTTACAATGTCTCTCTGCTAATTACTTGAATGTTTTCTTAGCTACATATTTTGGATTTTGTTACTGCAGATACTTCATTCAAAACTTGGCAAAAATTCAGATGCTGTTGCGCCATGTACTTGTGTCAAATCTGCAACTCTTTATGATGGCTCCATTACAGTTTTTGATTCTCGATTGCGTGGTTTTGATATTGGTACTTGCTTGGAGGTATTCCTTAACCCTTCTCAATCTAGCACAAATGATTTATTTATTTATTTATTTTAGAGTTAAGAGCAGTTGAGTATTTGTGGTTTCTAATAAAACAATGTAGTTAATTTATTTACTTAATGTTTCACCTTTCCAACTCTGACCTTTGGCATTGACTTTTTCATAATGTTTAGGAAAGCAATTCAAATTTTGTTATTTTTCTTTTTCTTAATTCACAAATGATTGTTTTATTTGTTCAAAAAGCTAGAGGTCAAAATTGTTGCAAATGGATTTTAAACAGAAGAAATTTAGGAAGACTAGTAGGGTGAATTTAAGGACTATTTTTTATTGTCTTTCAAAAATGTTTTATTAAAAAAAATGAGAAATTGAATTTTGTATAAAATCTGAGAATGCTTTTCGGTTAAGTATGTTTGAAAACAATTTGTTAATACAAAAATAATGAAAATGCACAATAATACATACTTTTAATTTGGAGAACTAAAGAAAACTTTTGTATTCCATCAACTGAGAGAGATTAAGAAAGGGAAGGTCTGATTACCATCCATGAGAGACCTCTTAATTAATATTAGCATCATGTATCTATTTGAGCACTTGAATAAGGATTTTAAGACATCTGAGTTCTGTTACTTCAAATTTTATTGGATGTCTGTCAAGGTATATGCTGTAAACACTCTTAATTTCCTGGTCACTGCTGCTAAATACTGCCAGCATCTTATGTATCCTGTTCCAACGATCTGCAATTGTGTAAATGAAGTTTACCAAGCAAGTAGAATGAAAAAGTTTTGCTATAATAAATCTAAATTCACTGTCAGTTATAATGGACTACTATTATTATCTTTTCCCTTAATTGATCTTATTTTTTATTATAGGTGATTGAGCATATGGAGGAGGATGAGGCTTGTCTGTTTGGCAACATTGTGCTAAGTTATTTTCGTCCAAGGATTTTGATTGTTTCCACCCCAAATTATGAGTACAATGTTATACTCCAGGGATCTAGTATAACAAACCTAGAAGATGACCCAGATGAGAAAACACAGTCACCATCTTGTAAGTTTCGTAATCATGATCACAAGTTTGAATGGACTAGAGAGCAGTTTAATTGCTGGGCATCTGAACTAGCAGCAAGGCATAATTACAGTGTTGAGTTCAGTGGGGTTGGTGGTTCTGCAAACACAGAACCAGGATTTGCTTCTCAAATTGCTGTTTTCAGAAGCAGTTTCCAACCTGCAGAAGATAATCCCCCAGGGAATGAAGAGTTATCGCATCCCTACAAAGTCGTTTGGGAGTGGGACAGTAGCAATTGGTCTAGTTCTCTTTGACAACTAAATGAAACTAACAGCTTTTCTTTAGCGCACAGGGGAAATTTCTATAGTAGCTATTTGCATGTTAGTGATAGCTCATATGATACCGATGTATTTCAAGGTGGCGAACATGAGATTATATGTGTTACATTGAATCACATGAGAAATAGGTGGATAATTAGCTAAAATAGAAGTGTTTAGTGAAACTTATTCTGCAGGAGGGGAAATTGGCCTCATTAAAGTTACCTTTTGTGGACGCTCTAGGATATCCAGAAACTATTAACAGTCTCACAAGAGTATTGTTTAAATAAGTAGAAAAGTTGTATAGAGCCTGATAAATAATGGCTAGGTACTGGAGTAAGATTATGAATCACAAAGGAAATGGTATATGCAATGGAATATTTTCTGCTTGTGAATGGCTTTCTGGACTTGCTGTTTATCTTGGTTAGAAGATTGCATGCGAGGATTTGATGTTATTGTAGTTTCTGTACTTACCTTCTTAATTGTGCTTCAAGATTACTGAGAATTCAGTACAATGGATGAAGATATCATCACGGTAATGAAAATAAAAAAAAGTTGCCGACTTTTAATTTGTGGTCATTGACACCAAACCAGTATAAACAAAGTCCTACGTTAATGAAAAAAAAAAAGAAGTAGTTGGTTGTTAAATTGTGATCATCAAACTAGCATGAACTCCTGAAATCCAAGAATGAGCTGTCGCAATCATCTTCCCTTATTTCCAGAATGAATTAAAAAAAAAAAAATCTTGACAAGTAATACACATTTCATCTTGTATTTGACACAATGATTGTTCTTGACCATCAACTTCGAAAGATTAAAAGCTTCAATTGCGGGTGCAATTCATCGAAAGTAATAAAATAGAAAAATCGACCAAAAAGAAATGACCCAAAGAGGGGAGGTTGTGGTTTGAATAGGGATGGCAATGGGGCGGGGCGGGTCCGGGGCGGCCGGTACCCAGCCCCGCCCCGTTCAAATTTTTTTTGCCCCGCCCCGCCCCATTGCCCCGTTGCGGGGCGGGGCGGGGCGAGGCAAAAAAATTTTGAACAAATTAGACCTGCCCCGCCCCTAAACATTTATATTTTTACAATTAACCCCCTATAATATTTTTATTTTTTGCAATCAACCCCCTATAAAATTTACAACCTCTAATTTTTATCATATTATTTTACTTACTGTCAACCCTCTAATATATTCAAACGTGTTACAATCACCCCTAATAATATCATTTAAGTCCCAATAGTTTATTTTTTATCATATACACCCTTATACTGTGCGGGGCGGGGCGGGTCGAACGGGGCTAAGTGTTAGACCCGGACCCTGACCCGCCCCTACCGTGGCAGAATTCTTTTGCCCCAGACCCGCCCCAAAACAGTTTTGGGGCGGGTCTTGCCCCGCCCCATTTGTCCGGGGCAAACCGGGGCCCCGGACCCGGCGGAGCAAATTGCCACCCCTAGGTTTGAAGTCTCCTGGGCTTAAAGAGGTTCTCACTTCAAAATAATAAGTGGAGTCGCGAGTGAAAATGATGGAGGAGAGGGCGGTACACGTCAGTCAATCCTTTTGACATCGTGGGTGTTTTAACTATTTTTTAAACCACAGGGATTAACAATAATTATCTCATACTTTGAGGGCTTAAAAAAATAATAAAATAGAAACTAAAGTAGTTGTAAAACATGTATTCTCAAGACGAGGAGACGACACTGGACAGCCGGTTCCTCTCCTTTCTTTTCCCTCTCAGCTTCTTCGTTTACCGAATTTTGCAACCTTAAAGAGCCGGCGGCGGTAAGCTTCTCTTTCTCTTGACACTCAGCTCCGAAGAAGCAAAAGAATAGAATTAGGATTGATTCATTTAATTCTGAGTAATGTGTGATTAGTTTGATTGAAGGTTTGTACTGGTGATAGTGATGGACACTCAGCTTCTCTCCTTTAACCGCACCAACATTTTTCTTAAACCTTTGCAGAATCCTCGACTTCCATCACTCGCTTCAAAGAGAACTGGCGTTTTCTTCACTTCAGGTATTTATTTATATACTGGCATTTGGTTACGCTATAATGCTAATGTTTGGGGTTCTGTTGAGCTTATGTAAATTAGACTGTTGTTAATATGCGAGATCGAAATTAACGACATTTAAGGTTGCACTTCGGAGAAGCGATTTTTAGAAACGCATGTATTGAGGACTTTTTTGCTAGTAAGTTTGAAATCAAAGCGCTTTTTTTCTGTGGATGCCTTTCCCAAAAGCTTCTTTTAAGTATTTTTCTTATTCGATAAAAGTGCTTTGCCATCAAGTACTTAAGCTGAGCATATATAATGCTTTCAATTCCCTCCCAAATGCCTAAGTGTTTCTCTGTAAAGCGTTTGAGTATTTTCTTGATTTAAAAACACTTTTTTTTTTTTTTTTGTAAAATATTATGGAATATGCATACAAGTGCTTTTGGTACGAGGAACTCTCTCAGATGAGACAATCTTAGAAGGTGATGATGGATAGCAAAACCTCTATTTATTAACTAATTAAAAAAAAAAGTCATTGCTTGTTATTTTTGGTGCTTTAATCTCGTGTCATGGGTTTTAATTTATCAAGATTCAATCAAAACTTGAAACCTTGCATGTTTCCTTAGGATATTACCTTTTTTATTTCTAAAATTCTTCTGCCTGTATACTGTTGTTACAGGTCTGACTTATAATAGAATCAGGTGTGCAATGAAGTCCTATAGGTTATCAGATCTAACAAATGCTGAGGTTCAAAGCCTGAAGGCTCGTCCTCATATTGATTTCTCCTCTATTTTCAACACGGTCAGTCTTTATTTTATTTTGCTTTTTTCTTGAGCTTTGTGTAAAGAATCTGTCTCTCCCATCTTCCCTATCTTATACCAAGTACTTCATAAATTGAAATATCTACTCTCTATCAGGTCCACCCGATTGTGGATGATGTTCGCAATAGAGGAGATGCATCAGTTAAAGAGTTGGTGCTTCTTTTATTCCTTTTATTTTGTTATTTATTCTTGAAGTTGTTCTACATACACCCTGCGCTAATGGTTATCTCTCACAATCATTTTCTATCGTGATTATACTACTGCAGTTTTACTGAAAGGTTTGACAAAGTTAAACTGGACAAAGTTGTTGAAATTGTCTCTGAGCTTCCTGACCCTGAGGTGTCTCCATTTAATCATGTTTACAACCTCAGAAATTAAAATTAAACTTCTAGATCTAAATCTTGAGTTGCTTCCATGTAATTTCCTTCTTGCCCCAAAAAAATTATATTTTCAATCCCAATTTCATTCCAAACACTGTTTTGTCACAGCTTGATCCAGTTGTTAAAGAAGCTTTTGATGTGGCATACGACAACATATATGCATTTCATCTTGCTCAAAAGTCATCTGAGAAAATTGTTGAGAACATGAAAGTAAGTTAAATGTTATTGCTTGATTCTTTATTGCCTTTTATGTAAACTTATGGTATCCAAGTTGTTAGGGTGTTAAATGCAAAAGGGTGGCAAGGAGCATTGGTTCTGTTGGACTTTATGTACCTGGGGGAACTGCTGTTTTGCCATCAACAGCTCTGATGCTCTCAGTAGTATGTTGATTTGATGCACTATGTTAATTCCTTTTTGTGGTTTACTGACTGCGTTTGAATTGTTGTTATTGGCATTGGCTGGATTCACTGACATTCACTTTATTCTGTTTTCTAGCCTGCACGGATTGCTGGATGTAAAACTGTTGTTCTTGCGACTCCCCCAAGTCGGGATGGCAGCATATGTCAGGTATTTCGTTGTTGAATGGTACTCTAGAGAGGTTACTTCTACTCTCTCAATCTCTTTCACTCTCTGAACTATGTTTTCCCACAGGAGGTACTTTATTGTGCCAAAAGGGCTGGAGTTACTCACATCCTTAAAGCTGGAGGAGCTCAGGTTGAATTCATAAAATAATCCTCATATGTGATTGCATTTTGGGAAGTTCTGTTTTCTCCCTTTAGTTTTGGGCTTCTGTTTAGAATTAATGCTTTATGTGGTTTGTCAATATTTCTTAACAGGCCATATCTGCTATGGCTTGGGGGACAGAATCTTGCCCAAAGGTATTGGTCTCCAACTATTTATTCATGGATAGAGTTGCATTCTGATAGCTAAGTACTGTCAGTTCTTTTGACAGTTAATAACTAGTTTATGTGTGCATGCTCTGTTGTAATTTTTTAATATGAGTTTGAGAACAATCTTGTTACTAAGATGAATTGATGGGCCAGTTCTTTTCACTAATTTTTTAAATTGTAATTGTATGGCATCAATGGATGGACCAGTTGCATTTTGTGCGTCTTTATTATTCTGAGTGTTTGGGAGTTGCAAGAGTACGATAAAAAGAGATTTAGCGTTCAGTTCAGTGCCTTCAAAAGCCCACAAAATAATGAAAGCTTTTCCCTTTGCAATTTTCTTGTAGTGTACTTCTTTTATCCTTTTCTTTTAAGTGTCTGTAGTTCGATGAAAATTGTTGATTTAATGTCAATGAATCTGAAGAGACTGGAAACTTGCTGGATATGATGTTAGTATATTTTAAAGTCGCCTCCTTTTATGAAACTATATCAGAATTTAAATCCTGTTCAGACTCAAAGAGAACTAAAAGGGAGACGTAAATTTTGCAAAATTGTCAAAAAATTAATAAGATTAGTCAAAATAGCTTACTAATTTACTTCTCATTTGAAGCCATCAGAGAGAAGGGGGCTGCTGTTAATAATTTGGTCAAACTTTGTTAATAGTGTTTCTGTAGCATATAATATTCTTGGAATATAAATTTTAGTTATATTTATAGTGTAATATCTTATTGTTTTTGTTTCTGCACTCCACTACAAAAGTGTTTTTTTTTTTTTTTTAAAATCAATTTGCAGGTTGAGAAGATTTTTGGGCCTGGAAACCAGTATGTCACTGCTGCAAAAATGATTCTCCAAGTACAAAATCTTTTCCTTGCTCTTATTATTGCTTATGTGGCTACAATTTTTCCACTCATGTGAAAGAAAAGTCACAGAAGTGTGCAAATTGTGCTTCTGTCGTCAATTTTGACTCGGTTCCATCACTGTTTGTGTCTGCTCAACAGAATACTGAAGCAATGATTTCAATTGACATGCCAGCTGGTCCTTCAGAAGTTCTGGTTATTGCTGACAGATATGCCAGTCCTGTTCATATAGCTTCAGATTTGCTCTCTCAGGTATTTACTTGATCTGAAGTGCTTTTGGTTTTAGATGGATCACATCTGTAGTAAGAGGTTGAATTTCCTCTCTTTTCTGCTCTCCTCTTCTCTCATATTCTTTGTAGGGTGATTTTCTTAATGTTGATGGCACAAAGCCTCCTACAGTTCTTCGTTGTTAAACATGATCGTTTATGGCTTTTATAAATTGGAGCATAATACCTTGTTTAGACATTTGGAGTTTCTAATGTTTTATGTTATTCTATTGTCATGTATTTGCATTTAGGCTGAGCATGGGCCTGACAGTCAAGTTGTTCTTGTAATTGCTGGGGATGGAGTAGATCTAAAAGCAATTGAAGAGGAGATCAGCAAGCAGTGCCAAAGCCTTCCAAGGGGAGAGTTTGCTTTGAAAGCACTTAGCCACAGTTTCACAGTCCTTGCTCAAGATATGATGGAGGTTAGCCTGTTATCTTTGTGTTTTTTGTGGTTGTAAACTTGGATGAAGCCTCTTTAACTATAGTTTTGCTCTTATATTTAAGTTGCTTTGGAGATTTTTTTTTTTTTTTTGGAAAAGTTACTTAGTAATATAAATCCAAAAAAATTATAATATACAAAAATTCGAGGGGCATACCTCAAGAATTATAAGAAGGACGTAAAGTCCAAACATACAATCCAACAAAAGATCAAAAATAAAGGCCACAAGCGACCTAAAACAAAGTAAAAAGGCCACAAACGGTCTTAACAACATAAATGATAAATGAATACAAACGGTCTAAATAAAAAATAAATACAAGAGCTTCAAATTAGTTGAAGGAAATGCAATGTAGGGATTCGAACCCCATACTCCAACCTATCACAAACACTTCTAACCACTAGGCCTAACAACTTTTTTTTTTTTTTTTTTTTTGGAGATTTTGTACACTGACTCGCTTTAGCATGCTTGAGTCCTGTTGAATCTATACACTTGGGCCTTCCAACTATAATAATAATACTTTATTGTTTTTTGAGATTATGTGCCCAGAAGTGACTATTTTATTATTATTATTATTATTATTATTATTATTTTTTGTAAGAACCTGTAGCGCAGAAGTAACTTTAATATCATTTTTTTGTTCTCTTTTAAATTTCTCCTGAAAGACGTGAAATTGATAATACCTCCCAAAATTATCATAAAATGAAAGCAATTGATTTAGTTTTTCTTAATCGTATGCATGTTTCTGTTCATATTACTTTTCTGCATTCTAAATCATAGATTTTATTGTATGAAAGGGCTTTGAGTATTGTTCCTGAAACTTAACATGATCATTGGTTCTTTTAGGCAGTCTCCTTTTCAAATTTATATGCACCTGAGCATCTGATCATCAATGTAATAGATGCTGAAAAATGGGAGTGTTTCATTGAGAATGCAGGTAATATTCTGGAACGCTTCTTTTACTGTGTTTACTGCTTTCTCCCTCAAGCATTCTATGTATTTTGATCATCATTGTTACTGCACTGGATGCCAGTATGACCTTTTATTTCTACCTTAATAATTTCTCATTCTTGTCTTTTTTGTGACATTCGTATGACTATTTTTCATATAACTGTAGTGCAAATATGGGGTTTTGACTTTTGTGCAATTTTTGATATTTTTTCTTCAAAGCCTTAGCTGATGGTTGATATATCTCATGAGCTAGTGATGACCTTAAAAAAAAAAAAAAAGTCCTAATCTATCAACTAGTCATGTTAGTAACTATGGCAAGATCTAGGTGGAGTTGATATGGTTTATCTCATATTAGGAAAAATTTCTTCATGCTTTGTTGGTTGATTTGAAGAAGTTGGTCTAAATTGACGTCACTGTTGGATCATTAACAAGTGTTGTGGCTCCAAAAGTATATATGGCATAGAGCCCCAGTTTGACTGTCTTCAGGCATAAGCAAGAAGTCTGACATGTGTTAAGAGTAAAGAGGCCTGTAGGGCGCCAGGATTGCATGTCCAATTGACCTTGATTTGTTGAAAAGGGTTTGAGGGAGAGTAGGACTATGCTTGTCAGGACCAGAAGTTGGTGAACTATGCCTGAGTGGAGCAAAGCCAAAGGAAAATAAAGGAAAATGTGGTGGAGGCTGGCGATGATACTGACGTCTCTCTGGCTTGCGTCTCAATGCGTATAGGAACTCAGTAAATTCATTATCTTCTGTGTAGTTAACTAAGAAATGTCAGCCTGATGAGCATTTCAATTTCTTGGTGTTCGTTTCTCTACCGGAATAGGATTCTGTGCTTATTTTGTCTTTATTTCTTATAGAGGTATTCGGGTTTCGTTTCACTCTGTAACTCTACTTAAGATAATAGCCTACATGGAAATTTTTTGTTGAACTTGCTATTGTTTTTGTTTTCAATTTTGAGAAATCTAAGCACTGCATCGGATACCTGAATTCACAATTGTGTTTCTCTTAATGCAATCATTTTTCTCTTCCAAAATAAACAAAATTTAACATGACTGAGGATTAATAAGGGTTCTGCATTGCAGGTTCAGTATTCTTAGGGCAGTGGACGCCAGAAAGTGTGGGAGATTATGCAAGCGGGACAAACCATGTCCTTCCAACATATGGGTATGCAAGAATGTATGGTGGGGTGTCCCTTGATTCCTTCCTGAAGTACATGACGGTTCAGTCCTTGACGGAGGAAGGTCTAAAAAAGCTCGGTCCATATGTAGCAACCATGGCTGAAGTGGAGGGGCTGGAAGCCCACAAGAGAGCTGTAACTCTCAGACTTCAGGACATTGAAGCCAGGCGAGTCGCCAATACAAGATGACATGTCGTATCATTCAGGCTTCCCTTAATTCTTCCCGCGAGGTGCCCACATTTTTCATTTTTTTATTCCCAATTTTAATTATTGCTGGATTATGTATTTTGTAATATGATGTACGTCCAATAGTATATCAATGAAACCTTTTAGACACTAGTTACCCTTGGCACTCTTTGAGGCTACAAATATTATGTCCATTTTTCGCCCAGTTAATGCGTATTAGGCATCTAACTCATAAACAGCCTCGAAAGGGCGGTTTGAGACCTGAAGGTTTTAAACTACAGACTAATATTATTGTGGATTTTTAATTGAATTTAAAATGCATTGATTTGATAAAATTTTCCTCTTGGATACCTTCGGTACCGGAAATATTATTGTAGCATCTACACTAAGGAAACATAACATTTTTCCTTTTCTTCCAGCGAAGAACATTGGAGTAGAATACTTGTCTTTATTAATCTCTTAATGGCAGGGGGCATGTATATAACCCTCATGTTTAACTAAATTCGAACACTAAAAAGTTCTTTTGTGATCTACGTTAATACAATCTAAAGATGCTATTACAGTAAAGGAAAGAAGAACAATTTAAAATAGGCTTCCAACAGCGGTCACCAAACTGCTTCTTAATAGCAATCACTGGAACATAACAACTATGGAAGAGATATCATCAGCGCTACTCCTTGACAATGCCTCTTCAATCAACTTCTCAGAAGCTTCTTGAGCATCGTCCAAGTCTACGATGCAATCTGATGCCTCTTGGTTCGACATCACCTGCAGAATCGAATTTAACAATATTTTTCAGACATCCAATTCCAAATAATTCGCTTCTAGTGAAGCATCTCATAAGGTACTTCTAGCTGAGGAATAAAGATACTGAAAGTGGGAATGAAAAGCTTACCTTCCACAGCCCATCACTGGCCAAGATGATGAACTCAGTATCCATGTCAATCGTCTCAATTATCACATCTGGTTCTGAAGTAATGTGATCCTTCAGCTTCCCATCTCCAAAGGCCCTCGTCATTGCTAACTGCCCGTCCACTCGCGGAACACTCCCTAAATTTATTTCAAAGTTGGCACTTTCACAAATATCAAACGCACATACAGGGAGAGAAGGAAAAACTGTCTCTAGTCAATTCTATAAAGAGATGAGTAGTTGAGCATCAATTAATGCTTTACCAATAGCAATATATTTAAAGTTCGTTATGCTTGTTCACTACAACACATATTACCCATTCAGCAACTACCTTTTATAGTGTTTCCTTGGCCAATTGAAACCTGAATGCATATTTTGACACCCCAGTTGGAATGTTTAACTACTGAAATGTGGAGTATAGCTTCGTCTTACCTATCTATTTCCTTATCGCATTCAACTTTTTGATCCTATTTCTACCTTATTATTGATCATTTTTATATATACTGCAACAGAAGTTCAAGTTTGCATTCCTCACCTGGCCTTTTAGACACAAATCCACCTCTGCTCTCAACAATATCTTTCTCCTCCTGTGGCTCGTGATCCACTGTTATTTGTTTTACTGTACCATTTCTGCATAAGATTGCCCTCGAGTCACCAACATTTGCCACAATTAGCTTCTCTCTGTCAACTAGTATTGCTGTAACTGCAGTGGAGCCTCCCCGTGAACCAACTACTTCATCCAAAATCTCTTCGTCTGTAGCTTCATATGCTCTCTTGATGGCTCTCTTTGGATTTGTCCAGAACTCAGGCTAGTCATGACACACAATTAAGAGAAGGATACCTTAAAAATCACTTCTACAACAACTACAACATTAAGTAAATTCAAGGCGAGCAGTTCTCATACCTCACTTATTATTTTATCAAAGAGATGGGATTGCAGGTACTCTGCAACATCACGTCCTGAGTGACCATCGAAAATTGCATACAACCCAAGCTCATGGTCATCAATTTCCATATTTTCTGCCACAATATAGTCTTCCATTCCATGATCCATTTTCCCTCTAACTAAATGGAAACCATGGCTGACGTGCTGCTTTGAAGGCTCCTCTGGCTCCACCTCATCGTTGTCATCATCATCTTCACTATAATCATCTCCAACTTCCTCCTAAAGCCATAAAATGTAATTGAAAATAAAGTTCCGAAAGCAACTTCCATTGAATGAATTTTCTCACTAGGATATGAAATCAACAATACAAAGCACAAGAAAACGTCAAATATAGTCACCATTCAATCCTTACAAAAGCACATGGCTCATCCGGCTCATCATAATCTTGCAAATTCTTTAGTTTGTAGAGTTTCTAGTTGATAAAGCTAACTTAAAGAGGTATGATGATTGCAATACTAGAAGCTCGCTAGCAGTTGTACATTGACCTATTGGTTGATAATAGACAAGAAATATACGCAAAATGGGAACTTCTCTATGTCCACATTCTATTATATATTTGCTAGAATAAATTAACATCAAGTGTAAGATGTTTCTTAACATTAGACCTGTTTTCTCCTCCCTCTCCTTTCTCTATTTCTGAAGATTTCTGTTTCCATTTTTACTAAATAGAGATTAACCCTGGGACAAGTCTGCAGTCCATAACATAAGAATCCATGCCTATATATATATATATATATATCAGACTATGAAACTAATAATTAATTTATATTTGTTGCTAGCAAATTCACATATTGATGTAGGACAAATTAAGAATAAATTAGGGATTTTAATTTTGATTTTCGGGATTTTAATAAATTAGGGATTTTGACTATTATTAGGGATTTTGACTTCCTAAATTGAGAGTAATCCTAATTGGAGTTATTTTCCTAATTAATAGTTTATTATTTTATTTAGGATTTAATTTTGGTATTTTCTAGTTTAATTAGGATTAGTATTATATTTCCTAATAGAAGTATATTTCCTAGCTAAGTTATGATTGTCGGCACTATAAATAAGTGTCTTTAGTTATTTTTATTTCTTAGACTTGGTTGTTATTGGTTTTTTGATCTTTTAGTGAAAAGATTGTCTCCCCCTCAATTTCACTCTAGTTCTCTCTAAATTTCTTCTATTGTTTCTTCCCTTCCTCTGTCTACATCTCCCTCCCCTTTCTGTTAATTTAAGGAAACCCGTTCCTCATTAATTGGTATCAGTTTAAATTAACAGAAAGGGGAGGGAGATGTAGACAGAGGAAAGGGGAGAAACAATAGAAGAAATTTAGAGAGAAATAGAGTGAAATTGAGGGAGGAGACAATCTTTTTACTAAAAGATCAAAAAACCAATAACAACCAAGTCTAAGAAATAAAAATAATTAAAGACACTTATTTATAGTGCCGACAATCATAACTTAACTAGGAAATATACTTCTATTAGGAAATATAATACTAATCCTAGTTAAACTAGAAAATACCAAAATTAAGTCATAAATAAAATAGTAAACTATTAATTAGAAAAATAATTCCAATTAGGATTACTCCCAATTTAGGAAGTCAAAATCCCTAATAATAGTCAAAATCCCTAATTTATTAAGATCCCGAAAATCAAAATTAAAATCCCTAATTTATTCTTAATTTGTCCTACATCAATTCTCCTCCGCTTGAAAGAACTCGACTCCTGGCGAGTTATCAAAGAGGAAGTTGTCAATACACAAGGAATCACCACGTCTTATCTTGCACGATTATTGAAAAGTCATCAATCCATATATTCGCTTCATGACGATCCCATATTGGAAGCACACATGATAGAAAATTTATTGATGCTTTAGCAGCCTTCGATATTGGTAGAGAAACAATAATCATCATGGAAGACTTTACTGTTGACCTAATAGAAGACTTCACCATTGACCCAATAATAGGAGTAGAAGAACCCAAATATGAATCACAACCTATGAAATCAACTTCTTGAATGATTTCATGAGATTCTTGACATGAATCACAACTTATGAAATCAACTTTTTGAATGATTTCATGAGATTCTGGATATGTAGTCTCCACATCATCATTAGAATTCTTCTTACCCTCGATCTCAATATCACCTCTAGATTCATGCCCATCTTCAAAATCAAACTTGCTTGCCTCATCATCTCCACTAGAATCATCACATTTATCCTCATGGTTCTTAGGAGTTGCACCCAAGATCCCTTGATTCCTATGTTTTGTAGATGACTCCAAATTAGAGTTTTGTTTTGTGAGAACGGAAGCTTGTAAGGCTTTCAAAGCTACTATTATTTCATCTATTTTCTGAGGCTTGTATCTTGAGAGTATCGAAGTTTGTAATGAAGGACACATTGTAGATATCGACAAGAAGAATATGATGGTGGTCGCGATGAACAGTACCTGCGGTGAACAGTCGCCGTTGAACAGTAACTGTAGTGAACAATCGTCGTTGAACAGTAACTATTTTTTTTTTGAAAGGGGTGATGGAAGATAAAGTCAGTTGATGGTGGTGGGAGGTTTAGGGTTTGTAGGTTGAACACAAAATTAAAGGATAAATAGTATAAGAGGGGATCAAAACCACGCTCTGATACTAATTGATGATGAACGGGGTTTCTTAAATTAACAGAAAGGGGAGAGAGATATAGACAGAGGAAAGGAGAGAAACAATGGAAGAAATTTAGAAAGAAATAGAGTGAAATTGAGGGAGGAGACAATCTTTTTACTAAAAGATCAGAAAACCAATAACAACCAAGTCTAAGAAATAAAAATAACTAAAGACACTTATTTATAGTGCCGACAATCATAACTTAACTAAGAAATATACTTCTATTAGGAAATATAATACTAATCCTAGTTAAACTAGAAAATATCAAAATTAAATCCTAAATAAAATAGTAAACTATTAATTAGGAAAATAATTTCAATTAGGATTACTCCCAATTTAGGAAGTTAAAATCCCTAATTTATTAAAATCCCGAAAATCAAAATTAAAATCTCTAATTTATTCTTAATTTGTCTTACATCACATATTCTTCCTAGAGTATATATCGAAACTGATAAAACATTGACGGTGGTGATAATTACAAAAGTAGTGAAAAGGCATGATTACAAAGAATACTAGCTAAAAAAGAAGAGATAAAATCACCTGCTGATCTGATGGAACTTCTACTGAAAATTCTTCTGCTTGGCTATATCCTGCATTCTTCTGCATTCAATTTTCAGCATAATTTAGCTTTGTAAATCATTGAACATTATAATACTCAGTGGGCAAGTCATTATAGCACACAAGCATGAAAGTCTTGTTGTTATTACTTATAACGACTACTAATCATCACTTTTTAACTCAACCGACAAATAAATAATGGCTAAGCGTTACAGTAGCACTCAAACACTATCTTAGCTAGAAAACGTTGATAACAATTTCATACCTTCAATGGATGTGGAAGAGAGTCTTCTTGATTTTTCAATTTTGATTCTCTTTTCTGCAAATTAAAAAATACATGCCAATCATGCCACTGTTTCAACGTTTACAATTGCAACTATATCGAAACTTCGACTCACGACTTAGTAATAAAGTGACAGCTTTTGGAAAATTGAACTTCCCCACATTGAAAATATGCCATTTTTCATGCTTTTATTTCACAACCTGTGGATCTATAAATGAATCCCCATGCATGCATTTCAGACATAAGACGACAATGCAAAACTATCCTCAACGTCATAGAAAAAAAAAGATAATTTAGAAACAAAGAAAACTTAGATATCCTCATTACTGCTGCTGGATTGGTAACAGTACATGCACCATGCTTTTCTCTTCATGGCACCGCAGGGTTTATATTATGAAGCAAAGACACATTTGCGATACAGGTGTCCCCACGTTTGAAACATGTTTACACTTATAACACTCGACACAGAGACAAGTGTAGTGTTGTACTGTATGTCACCGCTTGTGCTGGGGATGAGATGTAGCCACACATTACCGGTTCATCTGAGAAAGAATTTTTAAAACATACTGTATATATTTCTTCTGCCAAGAAGATTCCAACTCTGGCTTCTGTCTTGGGTTACAGAGTTGCTTACAGATTTTTTTGCTTTCCAATGCCTACTCTATGCTCCTGGTATGAATTGGATACTAGTTAATTTTATATTTTATATTTTATATTTTAATTTTTAATTTTCCCACGAGGTAATTGTACAAAAACCAGGGCGGTGTGGTGTGTAAATGTTAACCAATGAGAGTTGCATTTTGTAGTTATCCATTGGCTGGCATCTACTTAGCACAAACGTATTGAAACTTAGTTGGAAAAAGAGTTATTTGGGCCATTTCTTCGACAAATTTCTCAACGCAATTCATGTTTTTTCGGTCCAAAAAAGGCCCGTCAAAGTCTACCATCAACGTATGCTCAAGGACGTTACACATTTTGTTTAGTCTAATACGATTCTCGAAAGAAACAAGGCATAAGCTAAGGATAACATAATGGAGTCGAGATTAGCCAATTATATTTTTGTATCTTCATCAATTTTCTCTCCAACAATCTTCATCTCTTGGAGAATGGATTTATCAGACCGGACTACTCACCAATTGCTGATTCTTAACACATGATTATCGAGTAAATTAAATATAATTAATTATTATTGAAGTTGGATTATAAGATATGCAAGTTTAGCCCTGCAGGTGCGCCACTGCTGAAACAATTTAAAATTGTACATAAATAATTTTATTCTATGGATTAGATGCAATTAAGTATAAGATCAGTTGTGATATAATTTCATGAAGTAGCCATGCAAGTATAAAATCTAAATTTATTCAGGTAATGCCACGATCAAAATCAAAAAGAATTTCAATAATTAATAGCAGAAAACAAAGAGTTCTGATGCACAATTAGAATTGAGAAAGAATTTGAGTCACAATCACGTTACATTATATTCACACAACAAATACACATCAGTTAATTGTTGTGTTTAAATAAAAGATGTGTAAGTAGTTGCACCCCAACTTCTTCCTGCTAATTAATAATATAATCCATCACAGAATTGGCGGATTTAGGCGAACTTCTTTGAAAAGTAATCCACGGCGTTCTTATCCATTTGGAAACCCTTTGCAAAGATGTCAGCATTAAGCGGTGGCTTGGCCCCGAAAAGCGAATATCCAAGCGAGATTGTACCAGGGCTTTGGCTGTTGAGAGCTCCGATGGCAACGGCACTGGTGTTACCAATGTTTCTCTGGTAGTGGACAAGGCCAATAGGGAAGGTGAAGACGTCTCCCTTCTGTAGAACCTTGGAAATGTGGCGATACTCGGGGGAAGATGTAACGAAACCGACTTCAAGGGCGCCTTCAAGGACAAACAGGATCTCTGAGCCACGAGGGTGAGTGTGAGGAGGGTTGACTCCATATGGAGCGTAGTCGATGCGGACAAGTGAGACGCCGAGAGTGTTGAGTCCTGGAATTTGGTTCACATTCACTGTGGATAACCTGTAGCCTTGGGGGTTTGATGTGTTTCCCGGGGTGAGAATTCCCCTGAAGAAGAAATCATCAGCAGTGACTTGCTTAGGGTCCTTGCAGGGTGCACCATTCACCAACACTGCATACACATGCATGCAAAATTAATGTTGTTAATTTCATGATCAATTAATTAATTAAAATTAATTAGCTGAAACATGTATGCATGCATTTGTAGAGAATTACGTACCTTGACTCTTTGCATCGGCAACACAGAAATCGCACATACCGTCGTTATCCGCCAATGCAACTGAGAAAGAGACAGCGAGCAGCCCCAACAAGAAAATCTGATCACGGGAGGCCATTTCAAAAGTAACCTATATAATAATATGAAGTATCAAGCTTTATTAGCAATAATTAATGAAAATGGCCTTTTGAGTTGTGTGAGAAGCAAGTATTAATGCGGCCTCCTTATATAGGCAGCAATTAAGAATGTTAAGCTGAAAATATGCTTCCCTAGGGGTCTAATCTGTTTCGTTGGCCAAGACCCGAATTGGAATGCTTCAGCCACCAAACATATAAACCTGCACGCTGCATGTTGGAGCCAAACACTTGGTTGGCTTCCCTCGTTTCTCTCCTCTTGGACCAGACCCAATTACAATCTGTAACTAACATTCATATGTATATATAGTTGTCCGTTCCGGGAATTTTCTATGATGATATGCACTAGGTACACATGTTGAGAAACTAATTTGCCTGGCTTTATCTAATTTTATAACTTGGTTATAAATTTTTAACAAAATTTCATGATAAAAATTCGTTTTAACAGTTCTCCGCATAAAGAGTGGTTAAAAATAAAAAATTGTTACATGTATTTTATGTCAAAAGAATTTGTCATTAATATCCACTGGATTCAGCACATTTTTATTTTTTATTTTATAATTCTTTATGTACATAGTTGTTGGTGGATCTTTGAAAACATATAAAACAAGAGTCAATTTCATTTTATCACATCTCTGGACTTTATTTAATTAATATTTGTCTACTACGTATACTAATTCATATATATAATTACAATGAATTAGTCCAAAAAGCAATGGGTCCGATAAACCTTTGCTTGTCCAACAGCATAATGGACTCGCTAATTAAGTTTGAGAGATTATTTAAGAAGCAGAAAGGAAGATTTTAATCACAGCTTAATTAAACAAATTAAGCATGCACTATAAATAATTTTGTTTCTTACAATAAGAATCAATAGATGAACAAACAAAGATGCCTATTACAGATACATCGAATGAAGCACACTTTTAAAAAAATCAAGACAAAGGGACAACTTGGGGAACCATTTTTTGTACAAGTGAATAAGCAAATGCATATATGGTCGTCTAAAACTGATCCTGTAGCTGACCAATCACATTCTTGTCTACTTGGAAAGCTTTTGCAAGGATGTCATCAGATATGTCAGGCTTAGAACCAAAAACTGCATTAGCAACTGTGACGGTTCCCGGATTTTGGCTGCTAAGAGCAGCAATTGCCGCAGCGTTACTGTTTCCAACATTGCGCTGGAAGTGTACCAGGCCCACTGGGAAGGTAAACACATCGCCCTTCTGAAGTACTTTGGTAATGAGACGATTTTCTGGGTTAGAAGTGATAAATCCTACTTCCATGCTACCTTCCACGACAATCAATATTTCGCTTGCCCTGGGGTGAGTGTGTGGAGGGTTGATACCCCATGGGGCAATGTCAATGCGAACCATTGATATGCCAAGAGTGTTAAGTCCTGGAATCTGGGCAACTGTCGCTGGAGTCACTTTGGAACCAAGTGCATTTAATGTGTTTCCCCTTACATGTAGCCCACTGAAGTGGAAATCCTTGGCTTCAACGAGCTTTGCGTCTTTGCATGCAAATCCATTCACCAGCACTGCCATGAACCGGAAAGCAAATCGTTATTAAGAGAAAGTAAAAGGAAACTTTTATCTATTTGTCATAGCAGTTGGATTTCCGAATAATATGTCATAAAGCTTTTTTAAAATTTGTTATAGAGATCCTTAAAATTAAGGACGTGACCCAGTACATAATATTATATACTACGCATAATATATTACCTGATGAGGTAGTTGTGTCTCTGACACAAAAATCTTGAAGTGGGCTATGATCTGCCAAGGCAAGCGAAGAAAATAGACCAAGGAATCCCAACAAGAGAATTGTACTTGGTTTAGAAGCCATTTGGAGGGTGTAAGAGAGAATATTATTTAGTTCTCAGGAGATCTCAAAATAACTTAAGAAGAGAATATTTAGTTCTCAAGAGAATCTCAAAACAACTTAGTGGATTTTGATGAGTGAATATGCAAGTATCAAGTTTCATTATCCTTTTATAGAGGCAGTGAGAGATATATGCCGGAGTTGAAACATTCATCATCATGCTATGTAAATATATGCCGGAGTTGAAACATTCATGATCATCATGCTATGTAAAATTTTTAATTTACATGCATTAATAATATCAAACAAGAATGCCTGCCTAGCCAGTTCTTCAAGCACTTAATGGTCTCCAGATGTTTGTTAGACTTGTATTCTGGCTCGCTTTTAATATTATGCATGAAATTATATATATTGGTTTTGAATGGGTCGTTTTGTGTTTTTTCTTAGCATAAATATGCACCAGTCAATACGGTTAGCCTCGTTGTAGCAGAAAAAAGGCATGCCTGCTTCTCTTTATCTCTTACAAGTCGCCATGCACGCAACTCCAAAAATTTACCAGATCAGTCTGCGCTTTACATAGTTGTCTTCTTATATATGTCTCAATTTCTTGTTTTTGTTTTTTTAATTTTTCAATTGTAATCTGTTTTCTCTAAGCTTCAAACTCTCTTTACAATCATTTTTTATTTGTATTGGAATCTCAGAATGCCATTAGGTAAAAGCAGCAGCAATAATGGGTCCAACCGTACTAAAGATTCCACATCATGAAAAACTATGGATAAACCGATCATTATCAAAAACCCGGCCACATGATACATATAATGATAAAATAGTAAAGTAGATTTAATTGATTATTCATCAATGAGTAATAAACTGGTTAGACAATGACTGAGAGCTTTGGATACAAATTCTAGGATGAGTAATACCATATTTTAGAAATTTATATTAATTTAATAAGTAAGCGAAAAAATAACCAAATCCATATGGGTGTTTTGGAAACTAATCAAATCTAATTTTTTGAATTCCCTAGCTAACCGACAAGCAAACGATCTAGCCTAACAGTCCAAGACATCACCATTAAGGACCTTACGCACCAACAGTTCACCAATGGTTCAGCCTGTAAGGATCATTACAGGCCAACAGATTAACGGCTGGCTAAGCAATAAAAGAAAAAAGTCAAACTTACTAGTTTTCAAAACAACCATTGAATTTTGGTTATTTCATGTTATTTTTTATTCAGCATCTACATGAAAAATATAAATTAAATTAGATAATTGAAATATAAAATTTATGATAAAAATTAAAATTAATAATAGAATTTTAATCTATTAATCTCTGTGTACATTAGTTAATTATATGTTTAATTTGTCAAGTGATGAATCGAATGCACATAAATAAGAAGGTCATTTTGTGATGTAGCTGATATACCTTACATCCGTTTTATGTGGTAGTTGTATAGAGTTACATGAAAATGGTATATACATATATAAAACTTATAATCAAATACAAAAAACTTGTAAATATACATATATAACTTTTATACTTTCATTTATAATTTTTTATGAATGAGAGTTATACATATATGTTTACAAGTTTTTTTTTTAAAATTTTTATATGTACTTTATAAGTTTTTTATAATGATTTATAAGTTTTATATATGTGTTACAACTTTTATTTGTTTTTGTTGATGCAGAAAATCAGCACCAATGACAAAGGCACACATGTCCACAGGGACCAATAAACTGCTGCTCGAAGTTAGGATCTCAACCCCTGGAACATCCGCAGATTCCAGTCTCCTCGTAGCCTGCTTTCTCCTCAACTACGTTCTAACTGGAAAGAGACCTGCAAGACAGAAGAAACATTAGGAGGAGCCAGTTTCCCTGTCTTAGACTTTCTGACGCTCAAGTCAATGTGGTTCATGGTGATAAATGAAATGTAAAATGAGGGCCAAACCTTTTTAGAAAATGGAGTGTGGGAGGATTGTATAATAAATAACGAAGTAATAGATAGTTGCCAATTAGGTAGTTGAATCTTTTCTTAGTTGTGCACAATTTCAAGAGAGATTCCCAGGATCAAAACAAAGATGACGGTTGCCTAGGTTTTCCGGTGAGAATCCTCCCGTTGTCCAAACCCTAGTTATTGCTTCTATACCTCCTTTTCTTTACATGTGTGATCTGGACCACTTATTTCATGCTTATAAGGGGTTAGATTTCATTTCATACCTACCAAGTAAGGTCGCTATCACTCTTGATGTGTTTCTCACTCTTTTGTCGATACGTGGAGGGAGGGGACCATAGTGCAAGAGCTTTACATGCTGGCAAGGGGGACCATTTTCTTTTCTGAGGGGCGTATCTGACATGTAGGAATGTATTGTTCCCTCTTTTTTGCCTGGTTGGAGCTTGGTGTTTTTAGCAAACACTTTCTGGGCTAATTGGATGATTCCACTGAATAAAAACTGGATTAAACTTCCAAGGAGAATGGTCATTGGAACGACTTAGTTGAGCTGATCATGGGCATTTTGGTCTTTTATGTGGTGCACAATATTTTCCCTTTACAATTTTTATATGAAGTGATGTACAGTAAAACCAATGTATTATATCCAAATTCCCACAATAAGATAAGCTTTCAAGCAAGTATTTGGAAGATAAAAAACAAGAACAAGGGTGGAATTAGGGGCTGGCTGGGTTGGGCTATAGACGAGCTAGTTTTTGAGAAAATTTTCAATTTGATATAGAAACTTGAAATTATAACTCTTACACCCGTATTGTAAAACAAAATTTTTTATTCATATAGCTCACCCAAATTTAACAAAAACAAAAGATTTATATAAAAAAATATATGTAAAAACTATCTATCTTAATTCTTATACCACATTTAATATAAAATTATGTATCATATGATCTTTATTCTCTTTTTATTATTTGTTATAAAATGTAATCACCTCTAATTCTCAAGTTTTCAAATTATAATTTTTCATTATTCTTCTCTTTTTTCCTCTAAATTTATAATTTGATATATAAATAAAAATAAATATATTTACCTTTTTGCCTAAATGATTCATGTATATGTTACTTTTTTTCATTATAAAATTTTGTTATATACTAAACATTAAAGAAAAAATTTTAGCCCACCTAACACACACACACACACACACACACACACACACACATATATATATATATATCATGCCTCTGGATAGGAATCAACTAATTAAGAGATGAGTTGCATGGAACGCAAAGAATTAATTATGTTTTTTCAATCTATTTAAGAGATTGGAAAGATAGGGTGTAGTAAAATTTAAAAAAAAAATTCAAAAAGGATTAGAAAAAAGATATTTAAGAAGAGTTTAAGTGGGTTAAAAATATAGTTAGCAATGCAAGGTTTGAGCGTTTCACTATGATAACAAACTTCTAATCCATTTGGAGCATAACAGTGCAGGACAATTTATGCATGCTAGAAATATATTGTTAGGATAATGCCATGGGGATTACCACATTTTCAACTATATGTGCATTGGCATTGCTTTGTTTGCATTTTGGAGAAAATAAGGATCTTGATATATATATATATATATATGTATATATATTTTATATTTTCCTCTTTCAACTTCACTAGTAAGGAAACACTTAATTGCAAAATATTTCCAGAATCTGGCTTTAATCTTTAGAAAGATTTTTATTTGATTTTGCTTTAGGAGAGATATTTTTTTTTATTATTGATTGCTCTAAGCATTTTCCTAAGCATTTTGGATTTGTATATATGGAAAGATTTTGGAAATCCTTATAGAACAAGAATGCTGAATATTTGTTTTCACATTCTTCTGCATATTTCTTTCCTATTTTAGTTTACTCCGATGTAACTGCTTTTGTTAGGAAAGACTTAACTACCATTTATTTACAGGATATTATTTCAATTTTGGAAAGTGTTTATTTTATCATGTATTAGGAAAGATTATTGTTGGTGTCAACGTGCATGTGTCATGCACATGATGAATTTTGTCCAACTTGTGATAAACCTAGAATATGATTTTGTTTCTTATTTTACTGTTTCTAGAAGTATATTTTAGGAAGTATTTGGTTTACAATACATATTTCCTTAGATTAGGATATAGTATCTTGTATCCTAATTAAAATAGGAGAATTTTTTTTTTTGTGTCCTAATTCCTTTATGAGTTTAATTATAACATTTCCTATTATATTTCTCCTTACCCTAATGTGATTTTGATTAGAATTTTTACAAAATTCTAAGGAGATTTCGTCCAGGCATACCACTATATATACAAAGTTATTTTTACATAACTGAGTATGCTGATTATGTGGTGTGTTGTGTGACGTTAGGTTTCAACATTCCAACAATAAAGGAGGAGAACTTCAACGTAAATTGGAATGCATCATTGATTTGATTCTTTGAGTCTTTGATTCATGTATAAGAGGTTGTAATCATACATGAATTGTTGATTAGGTCTGTGTGATTTAGTAGACACTTGGGATAACTTGCGAGTTAAGTGTCTATATAATTTAATGTCATACGTCGTTGTTATGTATAACTTAACAGTGTGTTGTTAAGTTATATGTGACAGAGAGTGGGCAGTATCACTAGAGTTTAAGATCTTGGCGGGATTTTGTTTTACAAAGATTAGGTCAGTGTGTGAGAGTGAGTTAGCACTGTAAAAGATTCTAAAGATTGTTCAAACAAGAACTTAGTAAATTACAGCTCTATGGCTGTCCGTGGATGTAGGTTTTATAACCGAACCACGTAAAAATCCTCCTGTGTCGATTTACTTTACAGTTTATTATTATATTTTTATAACTGCATACTTCCAGAACTAACAATTGGTATCAGACCAGGTTCACCAATAAACAAGTGAAGAAAACGATCAAGTTGATATGGAAGAATGGAGTTTATTCGCAATGGAGGATCCGGAACACAACCACCTGTCCTTGATGATGGTAATTACCCATATTGGAAGGTAAGAATGATGATATGTCAAATCTTTTGATGACAGGGCATGGACTAGTGTGCTTAAAGGATGGACATCGTCAAAAAAGTTGAATGCTTTTGGAGATTCCGAACCCAAACCTGAGGATGAATGGACTGATGAAGAATACAGAAGCTCCAGCTGGAATTCAAAGGCTCTTAATGTAATTTTTGCAGCAGTGGACTTAAACAATTTCGGACAGCTTTCTAGATGCAAAGTGGTCAGAGATGCATAGGACATACATGAGGTAAAACATGAAGATACCGCATCTATTAAAAGATCTAAATTGATGAGATTAAATTCTCAATTTAAAAATTTGATGATGCATGAGGATGAGTCAATTTCTGAGTTTTACTCTAAGATATGTCTCATCACAAATTCTACATACATGCTTGGAAAAACTTTCACTGATGCAGAAATTATTAGTAAGATAATAAGGTCTCTCTCAGATAAATTTTAACCTAAAATTTCAGCCATTGAGGAAGTTAAAAACACTGATGAGATGGGGGTTGATGAACTGGTTGGCATTCTCTAAAACTTTGAAATTAATCAAAGTACTAGGAAGCAAAAAGGAAAAAGCATTGCATTCAATGCTGAAACTGAAAAATATGATGATGAAAGTAATGATGAGCTTGATGAAACTGATTCTAAACAGATAGCTTTTGTAACAAGAAATTATGTCCAGTTCATGAAAAGAATTTTCAAGAAAAAGAATCAAGGGAAGCCATCAAACTCAAACGAAGATAAGTTCAAGAAGTTCAGCAAGGAGAATGGCAAGAAGAAAGTGAAACAACTAGATAAGAAAGGACAGATTCAGTGTTATGAATGTTCTGGTTATAAGCATATTCAATATGAATGTGCTAATCTCAGGAAGAAGAACAAAGGCCTGACAGCAACCTGGAGTGATAGATCAGAATCGGATTCAGAAGATCAAGATTACATGAGCAATTTTGTTGCATTTACTGCATCTGCAGCTGATAAAGGAAAGGCTGCTATGTCAGACATAACAGAAAATTACAAAACCAGTGTTGATCATTCAGATAAAGAAGATAGCCCAGAATACTATGAAGAGTTGCAAGAAACATACAATGCACTCTATGGTGAATGGCTGAGTCAGAAGGAAGAAATCAAAACCTTTAAGAAGAAGATTGAGGTGCTAGAATGTGTAAAAACTTATGCTGAAAACCATATCATTGAACTGGAGATTGTTTTGATAGACAAAACAGCACATATTAAGATAATTACAACATAATTGGTTGAAAGCAAAAGGTGTATTGATCAACTCAAAATTGGGGCAACCAAACTTGATCAGGTCTTGAGTCTTGGAAGAGACAACTCCAACAAATAGGGATTGGGGTATACAGAAGGTAATGTTGCATCTTCATCAAAAACAGTTTTTGTGAAAGCATCAACATCAAGTAAAAGTTCTGAACTTAACTCCTTGAGGTCGAGTCCTAGTTCAAAAAGTAATGAAACATTTGTCTCACCTAAAAACGTATGAAAATTCATTCCAACTTGTTATTTTTATAGTAAAAAGGGACATATTAGACCTAGATGCTTTAAATTGTTAAATCTTTTACATTAAAGATCAAGACAGTTCAAACTGTTACCAAAGTCACAACTAAAGTGGGTTAAGAAAGACAAGACAGTATGCCATGTTGCGTTTACTGTACTAAATCATGCATCTAACGATTTGTGGCATTTTGATAGTGGTTGTTCCAGGTACGTGGTTGAAAATAAACAGTTTTTAACAGATTTTGAAGCATGCAGGGAAGGAAATGTCACCTATGGAGATGGAGCAAAGAGTAAGATCATTGGTAAAGGCACTTTGAATGTCAAAGGCCTACCCAATATTCAAAATGTCTTATTGGTTGAAGGTTTAAAAGCTAATATTATTAGTATTAGTCAGATATGTGATGATAGGTATATTGTTAATTTTACACAAAACAAATGCATGGTTTTAGATAACTTTGATAAATGCATTCTAGAAGGTAATAGATCTTCGGATAATTGTTATTTGGTAAAGATTGCATTTCAAGCTAGGATTTCAGATTTAGAAATATGGCATAAAAAAATAGGACATTTAAATTACAAAGACTTGGTTAAATTAACTAAGTTAGGTGCTGTAAAAGGAGTTCCTAAACTTGATGACAAGGTTAAAGAAATTTGTGGACCATGTCAAATAGGAAAACAAATTAGAAGTTCACACAAATCAAATCCACATCTTAGCACATCCAAAATACTTGATTTGCTTCACATGGATCTTATTGGTCCTATGCAAATTGAAAGGATTACAGGTAACTGATACATATTTGTTTGTGAGGATAATTTTTCTAGATATACTTGGGTTGATTTCATTAAAGAAAAATCTGACACTTTTGAAGCTTTTAGGAATCTTTGTGTTAAGCTTGAAAATGAGCAAAATAGGAATATTGGAAGGATTGTGAGAATAAAAAGTGATCATGGAAAGGAATTTTAAAACGTTAGCTATGCTGACTTTTGTAAATACCATGGAATTGATCATGAATTTTCAGCTTCCAAAACCCCTGAACAAAATGGCATTGTGGAAAGAAAGAATAGAACTCTTCAAGAGATGGCTAGAGTAATGCTCAATAGCAAGAAGTTGACCAAGAAGCTATGGGCTGAAACAATAAGCACTGCTTGCTATATTTCAAATAGAGTTTTTCTGAGACCTGGCACTAACTGGACATTTTATGAAATTTTGAAAGGTAGAAAACTGAATTTGAAATATTTTCATGTTTTTGGTTGCAGGTGTTACATCTTAAATGACAAAGAGCAGTTAGGAAAATTAGATTCGAGAAGTGATGAAGGAGTCTTTGTGGGATATGTACAAAATAGCAAAGCGTTTCGAGTTTACAACCTTCGAACTGAGGTAGTCATGGAATCTACAAACGTTGTATTTGATGATCTGGATGATTATACAAAGTACTCACTAGAGGAAAACATAACCAGCTTCACAGAAGGTACAGAAAATTTAGATTTAGGCAGCAACAATAAAGAAAATTCCGTTATGAAAGAGGAAACAACTACTATTACACCTGACGTAATAATGACAACTGACAACTCAGATTTGAACAGAAATTCAATCAGAAATAAGAATGATAGAAAAGATCCAACCACTTGGATTCAGAAGGCGCATCCAACAAGTTCTATTATTGGAACACCGGATGGTATGATGAAAACTCAGAGCAAGGTAAGAAATCAGGTAAGATTTGCATATTATGTGTCTTTAGTTGAACCAAAAAATGTGAAAGAAGCCTTAAAAAAAGATGTTTGGATTCATGCTATGCAAGATGAACTTAATCTGTTTAAAAAGAATAAAGTATGGGAATTAGTTCCTAGGCCAGAAAATGCAAATGTCATTGGAACTAAATGGATATTCAAAAATAAAACTGATGAAAGTGGTCAAGTAGTAAGAAATAAAGCTAGGCTAGTTGCGCAAGGTTATACACAAGTAGAAGGCATAGACTTTGATGAAACCTTTGCACCAGTTGCTAGACTTGAGTCAATCAGATTACTACTTGCAATTGCTTGTTTGTTTGATTTTAAGTTATACCAAATGGATGTTAAAACAACATTTTTAAATGGTTATCTCAATAAAGAAGTTTTTGTTGAATAACCTAAAGGTTTTGAAGATCCTAAACATCTTGATTTTGTGTACAGATTGCACAAAGCTTTATATGGTTTGAAACAAGCTTCTAGAGCTTGGTATGAAAGGTTGATAAACTTTTTGATCAACAGAGGTTATAAGAGTGGAAGCAATGATAAGACTTTGTTTATCAAACATGCATCTAACTATTTTATTGTTGCTCAAATATATGTTGACGACATTGTATTCGGATCAACTAATAAAAGTAAAACTAATGAGTTTGTTAAGTTGATGCATGAAGAATTTGAAATGAGCATGGTAGGAGAATTAAATTTCTTTCTTGGATTGCAGGTTAAGCAAATGAATGATGGGATATTCATATCTCAATCAAAATATGCTAAAAATCTTGTAAAGAAATTTGGGCTCGAGAAATCAAAACCAATAAAAACTCCTATCAGTACTAATCTGAAACTTTCAAAAGACAATACAGGAAAAGATGTTAATGCAAGTCTGTTCAGAAGTATTATTGGCAGCCTGCTATACCTTATAGCAAGTAGACCAGACGTGTGTTTTAGTGTAGGACTTTGTGCAAGATTTCAAACAAATCCCAAAGAATCACATCTGGCGGCAGCTAAGAGAATCATCAGGTATGTTCATGGAATATATGATTATGAAATATGGTTTTCTAAAGATACAAATGATTATCTCACAGGGTTCAGTGATGCTGATTGGGCAGGAAATGTAGATGACAAAAAAAGTACTTCAGGAGGTTGTTTTTATCTTGGTACTAACTTGGTTTCTTGGAACAGCAAAAAGTAGAACTCTATTTCTTTGCCTACTGCTGAAGCTGAATACATAGCAGCAGGGAGATGTTGCACACAACTATTGTGGATGAAGCAAATGTTGAGTGATTATGATATTGAACAAAATCCTACAACTGTGTTTTGTGATAATACTAGTGCTATAAATATTTTCAAAAATTCTGTTCAGCATTCTAGAATAAAACATATTGACATAAGATACCATTTTATAAGGAAACTAGTGGAGTTTAAGGTGATACACATTGAACACATCTCCATTGATAGACAATTGGCTGACTTGTTCACTAAGGCATTGGATACAACAAGATTTGAAAATCTAAGAAAGGCCTTAGGCATCTGTCAGTTTTCTGAATAAACACTGCTTACTGTTATGTTAATTATATTTGTAGTATCATTAGTTTTCTTCTAAGTTAGCATGTGTGAGCTGTAATATAAAATTTGAGTGAATGATAAGATACTGATTTAAAATGAAAAATATAGAGAAGGCTACCAATATATGATGTGTGAAAGCCATCATTAAGAGTAGCCTTAGGGTATCTTAGAAATATGTTGAGGTCACCCACTCAAATGAAAAGGGCTACCTCTGTATTGTGTGAAAGCTACTGTATTTATTTAGGAAATTCACATTGAGACTAACTTTTGTGTGTGTAAGAAGCATGCTCAAGTTGATCACTAAATTGGATTAAGCGATAAAATAATTAAAAGTAATTAAACAGCTCTGAAATATGCTTTCTGAGAATAGTTCATATGATGCTCAGATATTGTTGTTATATTATTGTTAACCATTTTCTGTTACGTTTTTTATAACATACGATGCTCTTTGTGTTTATCCAAAATTTGATTTTCTCGTATGTCCATGTGTCAAAAATGCCATGTTAGCTGTATTGAATTGAGGGGGAGAGGTTTCAGTGGCAGGAATCCTAATTCTATTAGAATTCCTTATTCTAATGGGAATCAAATTTTGAATTTTTTCATTAAATGTCAGTTATAAAACAGTTTTTGGAAAGAGAATTAACATTAATTTTTTGTTAAAAATAAAATTTCTTTAAATTTGGCCTAGTCTATTACGAATTGGTTTTGGGCTTCTCTGTTCAGTCCATGCTCATTCAACAGTTTCTCCACTATCCCTCATCTTGCTTCTCTTTTCATGTTCTGAAAAATGTTGCAGACCTAAAACCCTAACAATGGCAACCACAACTGCGACCTCAAAATCCAATAGCTCTTCATCTTCACAGAGCGACTCCAGTTACAATAGGAGCAACAGTGCACCGTCATCTCCACCACTTACATTTGCTGAAGAATCACTGGTTCCTTCTCAACAACCTGCTGTTGAGTTACCCACTGATGCGTTCGAAACTAGCAAGTATACTAGTCGCACAAGTAATAAAGTGATGAGTGAGATATCGTTCCCACGAGGATTGATTCTAATTAAATTTGTTATTTTTCAGCAACAATAAACTAAATATGGGAGGTTTTGTTGAATGATTAATTAAACTGAATACGAAGGCAAATAAAGAATAACACAACACAATATTAAATGAATTGAAAATTCAATGAGAGACACTTGGTTAAGGGTTCTTTCTCTGCCACAAGATATGAATTTGTGAATTAACATAGAATTGTAATCCAATTACAGCATTGAAGTTATCAACCGTAGATAACAACAAGCTCTGTTATCCCAATCTTTCCTTACTTTGTTGTTAAATAAAACAAGCTCTTTATTTAATCTCTATCCATTAAACAACCTAGAACAAGCTCTCTGAGTTTAATTCAATGGAAGCATTACGATGAGAAAGATAGGTTGATCTAAGCAATAATCACACAAGTTCGGATTATTTAACCTAGGTTGTATTTTCCAATTGCAATCTCTGATCACAATTTTGCTACTAATGATTGGAAATTCATGACAATTACGGATCAAGATTTCTAATCTAGCAATAGACAACAACAGATTATATTCAGTTGGCCATTCCAAATACAATCAGTAAGCAATCATAAGCATTAGATATGGGAAAATACAAGCAACTTCAATTAGAGAATTGGATAACAACTTCTTGCACAATCAACTCACAAAAATCATATCAAGGGCTTTGAAATCACCCTCAACCAATTCAGATTTAGTTACACATATTCAATCAGAATAACAAATACAATACAGAGAAATTCCAGAATTGAAAAGGAAAGAAAGAACTTAGCAAATTCTTTGAAAATCTTCTTTGTAGATGAATCTTCTTGGAATTGTAGTTACTCCTCTTTCAAAATCTTCTTTCTCCTTCAAGAACTCCAAGGGATGAGAGAAATCCAGAAATGCAGCCTCCTCCCACGTTTTCCCCTCTTCAAGTTATGAAAATACAACCCTAAAATGTGTTTAAATACTCTGCTACAGTAACTTGCTACAGTGCCCCGTATTTAATAACATGCTACAGTGATATATGTAAATACAAATATACACTTCTCATACCATTTTTATCACAACTTTCGGTACACTACATAAATTCGTGAATCGTAAATTTCTCCAAAAAATAGACTTCGAGAGCTTTTCAATGGTATATAGCATGTTATCGGTTAATTGTATATCGATACAATCAACTCCGAGAAATTGGTTGACTAGCAGAGGTGAAAGTGAAGGGTTTTACTCCATTTTTGTGCAAGTTGCTCCAAAACTCCTACAAACATCAAAACCACACAAAAACCTAAAAATACAAAGGAATATAGCAAAGAAACATGGACGAATTGATATAAAAGTAATACATAAATAGACACCTATCAAATTCCCCCACAGTTAGACTTTGCTAGTCCTCGAGCAACTAAAATGATACGAAACAAAACTAAACCGAAACAGAATCAAAGAAAAATTAAAACACACACAAATGCTTCAACTTGCAAATAGGCCTAAAAGATTGTACTTAATTATAACCCAAGGAAAACTTCAAAATAATGCACTTGATCAAGAATTTCATCTCAAGGATTAGTTTCGCTTCACTTCAATCCTCAAGTGTGTGTGTGTAGAGCCATTCTCACCTAATCACTTGTAACCCGGATGAGTTTATGCATAAAAATGAATCATATTTAATATTGAAGATGTGTGTATAAATGAACTCCCTAGGCTTGCTTTTCAAGTCACTCTCCACTAATGTAGACATGCACAACACCAAGGATCAAGTAGGACTTTATTAAGCTTGTAACGTTTGGCTTGTGTGAAGGTATGATAAAGGATAATAATTAGGCTCAAATCACCCACAAACACATAAAATCATTCAATATTATGTGGAGTTCAAGCCCATGACATAAAAAATTCATTCTTATTCATCAAATGACTCTCCCAAACTTATTCAGAACACTCGAACTCTCTTTTTTTCTTTTTTCTTTTTTTTTCTTTTTTCTTTTTTTTTTTGTAGAAAGCAAAAGAAACTATACCCCCACACTTTGTTGTTTCATTCTTTTTAAGAACGCCCAAGGGTATAGAACTCTTTTTTTTCTTTTTTTTTCTTTTTTTTTTAACTGCAATTCCACTCCCCCACACTTAAACAATACATTGTCCTCAATGTTTAAGTACGTGGAAGATAAGTACAGATTTTTTTTTTTCTCTTTTTTTTTTTTACAAACATAATAAAACTCACTTGCATTGCTCATGGCACATCCAACCTCCTCTAACTTCCCAAAACCAGAACATAGCTCAAAATGTAATTGCGAATGATTTACATGCTCATAGGTAAGGGATAAACTGTTTGGAACAAATTCAATTGAGGTTAGGAAATCTTTTAGTGAGTTAACAAAGAAAAAGGTTTACAGAGGCTCAAAGGGGTAACTAGGGATCAATTTAGTCAAGGTTGGCTCTTAAGGCTCAAACGGTCCAAAGATGGCCTAAATCATTTCCCTAATGTTGCACAGTCTAGGATTTCGCCTCGAGTGACCATCAAACAAGTTCTAGAATTCATTGAAATCTGAAGAAACAGTTTAAATTAAAACATAAACTTCTCTAAGTGAAACAATAACTCCCGTGATAATAGCTTCAGTGCTTAATGTTGCGCAAGGAATCAAAAGCAAAACGAAAACCAATAAACATTTCAAGCACACAGATCCATGCATCATTTATCATTTTCCAAGAGTTATTCTTAATTCAATCATTATCTTATCATCGACCCACAAAATGAAAGAAAAGAGGTACGTGGCGTTGTTACACCTGAGTCAAGATTGTATATTTCAACAATCCTTAAGACCAGTAGCCCGCAGACTTTAGGTTTCCAGCCTATATACCTTTATTATGAAAGAACAAAACAAGAAAAAAGACACTTCAAACAACATAAATAAACAAACTACAGATTTATTTAGAGAAATGCGTTTCAAGAGTTAAGAAAACCCCAAATTCTGCCATTCTCAGGTTTTTCCACAATGTTTTTTTTTTTTCGAATCGAAACTAATAAAGACAAAAACACACAACAACTCGAAATTACATAAAAACTAAACTTACTCAGAAAATAATAAAGTCCAACAAATCAGCAAACACAAACAAGTCAGTTAGAATGGGTCTAAAAAGTTTAGAAGTTAGCCTCCTTATTCAGCCATTATGCGTTTCAAGAGGACTTAAACTTTTTAAGCCACCACTCTAAAAACCAAGATTTGAAAATATTACCTGGGAGGAAAGAAACAACCTGAAAAATCTCAAAATAAATAACATGAAAAACTTCAAATAAACACAATAACAAGAAAGCAAACAACAACGAAGCAAACCAGCAAATAGAGATTACAGATGGAGTGTTAAATCCAGTTTACGCCTCTTATTGCCTTCTCCAAACCAATCAATCCGAGCTGTTTTTGGATCAGGCGAATAGACGAATTCTTGTAGTTTGTCAATTAACTCCCCTGCCGTTGAAGCTGTAACTAGGATTTGCCTCGCTGACGGTGAAGATGAAGTTTTTTCTAAAAAAAAAAACTGCTTGAATCAGAAAAGACAACAACCATCAAAAAAATTTTGACTTAACAACCAATGGGGTTTCCGCTGGAGTTTTAGTCTGTGCCCAAGAGGGGATTTGAATATCTCCTCTAATGTACCTAACACCGGGCAAATATATAAATGCATCAATTTAATGACATATGTGCAATACGCTCATGCATACTAGAGACCTGTAACTCGTCCCCGATGGTGTTGCCTACGATATCTCGTACAGCTAATGGTTTAGGGATAATGCCGAGAACTTTGCTCCCTCCTAGGGATGCAGCTGTCAACACACACCCCATTAACCCAAGACTACCCCCTCCATAAATCAAATTAATACCCCTCGCAGCTAATGTCCTACCAAGATCAAGAGCTGCTGTGGTAAACTCTCCATCTTTACCAAATTGCGATCCGCAAAATACGCCTATATTGCGGAATCGCCGAATTGGTGTTTTCCCTTTCCTCCAT